>JAVQKI010062281.1:0-7500 GCA_036025975.1 Nematalosa erebi
TTACCCCCCCAAGCCGAGGCCCCTGGCAGGATCTCCATTAGACAGACGCTAGCACTGTTCACCTCTTTCTGCGCTGCATCCATTCCCACTTGTGAAAGAGAGAGTGAGAGAGAGAGAGAGAGAGAGAGAGAGAGAGAGAGAGGAGGAGAGAAAGAGAGCAAGTGTGTGTGTGTGTTTATATGTGTTGAGTTGATGTGTACTGATCTGTACAGTAGTCTTGTAAGGGCTTCGGTATGTGTTATTTATGTGAGTGTGTGAGTGTGTGTTTGTGTGTGTGTGTCTGTCTGTGTTTGTTTCTGTGTGTAGGTATGCATGTTGACGAGTGTGGTTGAATTTATGTCTGGTTTGTTAGTGAATGTGTGTGTATGTGTGTGTTTGTGTGTGTATGTGTGTGTGTGTTTATGGGTGTGCATGTCTGTGTGTGTGTATGTGTATTTAAGAGTGTGAGTGTGAGTGTGAGTGTGTGTGTGAGTGAGTGAGTGTGTGTGTGAGTATGTGGGTGTATGTGCGTATGTGTGTGTGTGTGTGTGTGTGTTTGGGGGTGGTGTGTGTGTGTGTTGGGGAGGGGGATGGTGGCGGAGGGAGAAGGAATGGCAGCCGAGCCGGGAGAGGAACAGAGCCCGCTTTGTTGACAGCAACGGCAAAAAGTTCTGGAACCACGTTCAATCATTTCCACTCCATCCCCAGCACCGCACTGCATTAATGCGATCAACATCAAGCCTGTTGCGAGCATTTCGTCCACATTTTCTTTCTCTCTCTCAACCCCTCCAACCCACCCCCCGCCCCCCGCTGCGCTGCTTCCAGTAGGGGTGAATAGCGCACTTGCTAACATTCCAGGCATGCACTCACCAACCACTCCTCCTGACTGACCAGAGAAAAAAAAAAGAAAAAAAAAAAAGAGAAACAAGTCGACTAAAACAGAGCCTTGGGTATTGAAATGAGAAGAGAAGGCCAAGGCACCAAAAAGCTTAGCTTGGCAGTGATGACGCTGATTCTTAATAAGTAACTTCCTAGGCATGGAGAGTGCTAGAGTGGCCTGAGGCGGAGGGGGGAGAGAGAGAGAGAGAGAGAGAGAGAGAGAGAAGGAGGGAGGGAGGGACAGAGAAAGGCACCGTGAGGCTCTGCAAGCCTGGCAATGCACTGCAAATGTAGACCAGCGCTGAAGTTGGATTTTCTCAGTCGTTCATTTTACAGCCTACATGGAATAGAAATGTCTATAATGTTCACGGCAGAGGAAGATGTTATGAGGAAAAAAAAAAGAGTTAGAATTCGCAAATCCCTTAAGTTGTAAACACGTGTTCAATTACTGTTCGCCGCGATTTGCTCGGGATGGGATTCGGTCACTTTGACAGATACATGGCCCTCTGAGAAAACAGACATCTTTAATCAAAGCTCAGCTGACACTGTGCATGGATTTGCACAAAGAGAAAACACATATAGTCTCAGATCCCATCTGATTACACTGCCTCTGTAGGCTGAGATGGGGCTATGAAAACACAGGGTTGCAAAAATGAGGTGGTGCGCTACCCTGGAACACTACACGGTTTTCAATATAATTTAGCTGATGTTGAATTACACATCATTGCACAAATATGGTAAATTCGAGATGTGTTATAGCTTTAGCAAGTAGTAATTAATAATTAATTAGTAAGTAATTAGTATTATTAGTGAATTTTGGAAACCACAAAGCCAGGCAGCAACACTAGAGAAGGACAGACAAGACTATTTGATTTATACATGGAGGAATTGTTTGCTAACAGTTTTCTAAAAAGCATCTGCTAAAAGAAATGAGCCAAAATGGTTATAACCTTGTGAGATATGGTATAATATGTTTAGCATGTTTTTCAGGACTCCAACGGCTTTTAAAGAGTCTTTCAAAACAACTGTATCTGAGATGTCCAGGCCTCTGATGACTACACGACTGAGAGCCAGTGTGTCTCCTGAGCGCTGATGTCAGGCTCCGTATTGTAATGGTGGCTCTGACCGCGTTACCGTGACTAGCGCCGCCCATCACCGGCCCTCAGACCAATGCGTCGCAGTCATATGGCCTGGCAGGGTCCGGACTAGCACTCCCATCAGTCTTCACATGCACGCACACACACACACACACACACACACACACAGACACATACACACACACACACACACAAAAAGCCAAGGCAGACCAACAATCCTCTGCATTGTATGAGTGGACTAGATTGTTCTGGCATCTGGTGTGACTGTTTGAAGCAGCCATTTCGGAACGTCAGGCGAAAGTGGATCAGCAGAGAACGGGGTGACAGAGAGAAAGAAGGAGAGAGAGAGAGAGAGAGAGAGAGAGAGAGAGCTCTTTGCCAGTCGCTCCCCATGCCTTTGTCTTTTTTTGGGCCAGAAAAACGAATCCTTCCCCTGACCAGACTGTTGAGCTCTGTCAGCAGAGATGAGGCCTTCCACCGGGACATAAGGGCTTTTATCCCCCCAAAATATGTTTCTCTGCAGCTCAGAACTCATATATATATATATATAACTTTTTTTGTTGGAACAGCACTGGGTTTCTCTACAAAGGCTCAAAGAAGTGGCTGTACTCGTCACCCGTCTTAGAGATTCTGTCAGTGAATAACTTAAAGTGGGCCAGGGAGCCACAATCACACAGTGGCCCAGGCAGAATGTGGTCAAACCCTTGAATATGTCTCCGACACACAAGTGCCCCAGCAACTCTACAGTATAGCTCTCCAACAATCGCCTGTGTGTTAGTGAATAGCAGTGAATGGCAGCCACCTGAAGGAAACGCCCTGTCTGAAAATCCAAAGCAACGGCCAACTAACTTGGGTCTCGAGGCCTTCCCTAGCTTGGATTGCAGATAAGTCTGGCACTCGTCTGGGCCACATGAGGCCCAGTGTCGTTCACCCTGCGCGCCCTTCAGGGGCCTGTCATGAATAGAGCATTGCTTTTCAACAGGAAAAGGGGAGGCTTTAAACCATAGGGGGTCGACTCTGAGATTTCCACGTGGGCAAAAAGGGGTTGGGTGCCACATAATTGGATACAGTTTACATATGAATACGGGAGACTTGTTTTTGTGTGTCTACGAGACTGTGAATGGGAGCAAAAAAAAGGGAGGTTAAAGTGTAATGATAAACTTTTCCATGAGCGCCATTTAGATTTTTCAAAGGGCTTTGTGGCTAATGTATGGACAATGCTGGCACAGGCAAATGTCAGTGTAACACAGGGAGATAATTAGGCTCGATTGGATGGCCTGGTGTGTTTCCGCTAGCTCAAATACCACGAGGACTTCACTTGCTTGAGCTCTGGGAGTTGATTTATGCTCTTAGATTCACAAGAACAACCTGCAAGGCAAAGTGAGTGCATATTTGCATACTCGCGCCTGACACAGTCTTCAAGCTAACTGCCTGCTGTATATTACATATTCTTATTAAATTTACCAACAGAAAAATAGTCATGTGTTTTTTAGTGAGACAAGCCTGTGTGTTTAGGTCTGAGGCCACACCTGCGCGGCTGAGCTGTGTGTTCTGTGGAAAGTATTCGCCGGTAAGCAGAGAGGCCCCATGGATATGTTCAAAAACACCTGAAAAGCAGCTCTCGAACAGGTCCTCTTTCTTTGTCTCCTTCCTCATGTGGCTAAAGCAATATTTATCCCTAAAGGAGTAATTAAGTACCTGAGTAGACGGGGAGTTTTCTGTTTTCCCCCCTTCTCCCGCTCTCTTTTCTCTCTGTTTCATTTTCTGTTAGAACCCTATTCAGCAACCCCCCCTCCACACACACACACACACACACCCCACCCAGGCGGCTGACAGGCCAAGGCCTCCTGGTAACTGATTCATTCCGCACTCCCCTCCGGCATGGGGCCACACTCCCCCGAGCCAGTGGGCTTAGAGATTCCTGGGACATTATTTATGAACGCGTCCCCCCCCCCACCTCCCCCAACAACCCCACCCCCATCCTTCCGTTTGCACTCCACCCCCCCTCCTACTACCCCCACTTCATCCCTCCTCTCCTCTCCTGTCCTCCCCACCCCTCTCCTCTCCTCCCCTCTCCTTCGAGGACCCTGGCTCGTGGGCTCGGCAGGGATTGTGTTTTCTAAGGAGCCCTTTCTTCTGGGTCACGGAGCCCAGGTAACCACAGGAAGTAGTTGAGAGGTTTTCCAGTCCTGAGCGCATGTGGCCGTCTCGCCGCAGGAACTTCCTATTTTGGCTGCGGCCGTTTCCAGCAGGCCCTCACAGGCCTTCAACCCACCCTCCTTCCCCTCCACACACACACACACACACACACACACACAGCCTCCCTCCCTTCTTCACTCCCCATTGCCAGAGTAATGTGTGTCAGGGCGCATTAGCGCTTGTGTTGGGAGTATGGAAAACGGTGGTTTTTTTCCTCACTGACGAATGTAGAGCTGTGCGTGATTTGCCTCTTTCTGTTCCTTTTTTTCTCCTCCTTCGCTCACTTACACACTGACAGCATTACAGAGACTACTGTATGGGAAATGTTCCAAGCAAGAATCAGAATCTGCAATTTAGCTTGACACACGCTGGAAATATGACCAATTCCATGAGTACACACACCGTGAGTTGACACTGTGAAATAAACGAAGTCTGACCCAGAATACGGCTGCAGAATAAAGAGATCTGCAGTCATTACAAGATCATTTTATACACCATTTAACCAGTCGAGTTATTCCAAAGTTTACCGACGTAGCGATTTTCAGACGAACGAGCACATTAGCTAGTGGAGCGGTGGGAGAAATGCTTGTGTCGAGGGAGTTCAGTACATACTACCAGCCACTGATGTTCCCTTTCATTACAATCAAAAGTGGTTCGAGCGGAAATCCATAAAAACTGCTCCAGTAAGCATTGTGATGGTGTCTTTTTATACTTGACAGTTTGTTGCAAAAAAGTTTCCCTGTAGTTAACCAGTCGCTGGTAATACAGTACAACGCTGTCTACTCCACCAACGCTTCAAGCCAAGTGCCAAGCCGAAGCACAGCTGTTTTGGCTGGCCTCTCTCCAGGCGCACTTCTATGTGGATGTCTTCCGTGCTGAAATGACATTTTCTTATGAGAGGCAGACTTTAAGAGGCCTATGGCAAACTGAAGTGCTGAAAAAAACGTGTCTGTGTGCCACCTCACAGTACACTGCGAAGGATCAGGAGGAAAAGAAACACATAGAGAAGGAAAAAATACCTTCAGCCACACAACAAAACGTAACAAAACAACAACTCTATCTGTTCCACAGCCTTATCACTGATAGTGACCGCCTACAATAGACTCTTTGTTTTCTGAAATATGGCACCTGCATTCATTTCGCACACAATACTCTCCAAATAGTCCTTCCTGCATCTTTTCTCTCGCTCTCTCTCTCTCTCTCTCTCTCTCTCACTCTCCTTCTCTCTCTCTCTGTGTTTCTTTTTCCTTGACTCTGTGTCTTCACTCTACCTTTTCTTTGCCCCCTTGCTTATTTTGAATTGGAAAGGAATCTCTGGCATTCCAACCATCCTTCATGTTACTGACAATTTTTTGTGTCTCAGGGGCCGGGTGTGAGACCTCACCTCAATTGCCGTGTGGGGCGTAGTGATGAAGGAGTGGGGGGTGGGAAGAGGGATTGGGGGATGGAGGGGGGGGGGGGGGGTGGTTAATAGGGGGTTCAGATGTTCTGTCGAAATCGCTGCACCTGCATCCCGTAACCTGACACCCCGGCCCTTGGCCCCCTCATAGTTGTGTGACAGACTCAAGAGATCAATTTCCTCCTATTTGGAGGAGAAGGGAGCTGTTCTGACAAGGCCCAGGCTCAGCCTCTCATCCTGGGCCATCAAGCCTGAGGTGGTGGTCGTTGTTTTAGGAAGAAGTTGTGCAATGTTTTTTTTTTCTTTTCCCATTTGAAAAATCAGTGTGGCAGTGAAAACACTATTACAATATACAGTATCATTTGAAGTTAAGACAAAACTGCAGGTAAACAGATGACCACTCTGATATTATGATTTCCCCTTTCATCTTGAGTATCTGTAACTGAAACCATATGTTGATGTGCAAAATATCTTGAAACCTCACAGACTTAGTCTTAGCATTTCATAGAGAACTTCATGAAACCGTGGGAACGGGAGATCTGAGGCCTCGCAGAACTACTCCTAAGGTGTAGACTACACCAGCAGATTAATCACCATATTTTTTGTGTTAAGTAAGAAAATTAATTAATATAGTGATACGCTCAACCCTCCCCCAAACACACACACACACACACACACACACACACACTTTTCACACTTTCATTCCTTTCAAGAAAGTGCTTGAAAGATTCAAACATACCAACCCGGTAGCAGACCAATACCCTGACTACAACTGCCATCTGACAGTAAGCAAAGGCAGGAGTAAGCCTTTATAGCTAGTAAAGGGTGTGTGTGTATGTTTATGTATCTGAGAGAGAGAGAGTGAGAGAGAGCATGTCTATGTGTGTGTGTGTGTGTGTGTGTGTGTGTATGTGGTGTGTGTGTGTGTGTGTGTGGTTGTGGGGGTATCCGTCTTCGTTATGGCCACCTTGTGCCATTCCCCAAATCTGTTTGAGATTAGGTCTAAAAATAAATGGCCGCGGCACAGGAATGTTTTCATGTGAGGAGATATTGGGACCAGCTTGCATGATAGAGCAGCTTGGCAGTGTGGGCCAGACCTCCCGGGTGCCAGCAGTACCGGCCCAGCCAACCTCCAAATCCTTTCGGATATTGCCTGTTTGATAGAATAACATCACAGGAAACCACTCCAAATGTCACTTTCTTTCTTTTTTTTCTGTGTGTGTGTGTGTGTGTGTGTGTGTGTGTGGTGAGAGTCAGTATGTGTGAGTGTGTTTTTCTGATGCACGATGTTGCAGAAAGAAGTGATTTTGTGGCACTGAACTGAGCTGAGTTACTTTCTGGTCCAAGAAGTTTAGCCTTCTCTGACCACAGATGATACTTTGCCAAAGAACATCTGCCAGTAATAAAAATGTATATTTGCCCGGGACCCACAAAACCATAACACAGAATAGAGCATTATGGGACTGCCACACTTCGCCTTGTGCTCTCATCTTAAGCACAACTCATGAAATGTTGGAAAAAGGATGTACAATATTTCATGTCTCATAGCCAAACATGATTATGGTTATGCCTGAACAAGACTTTAAGTCCATGAACAAATTTGTATTTTAGTGAGTCATGTAGAGTGTGGCAGGGAGACAGTAAAAGAAAAAAGGTTTTGCGCTGCAAAAGAAAAAAAAAAAAGTATTTGCGCGATGAGGCTGAACTCTCCGAGGAATGCTGTGAGTTTGCGAGCTGCAATTTCCTGTCAAGGTGTGTAGGTGTTCAGTTCCTGTGCGGGACGGCGAGGTGTCAGGGGTGCACGCCTTAGCCTGGATGAAACGAGGGGGTCTCGAGGTTCACTCTGGCCTCTAATGACTCCCACTGTCTGGAGTCCCAGGCCCTTTTCTTCCCTAACAACACACCATCAGCTGGAGACACACACAATCTCTTTTCTTGGGCTCTAAC
>JAVQKI010062281.1:12500-14400 GCA_036025975.1 Nematalosa erebi
CATCCGTCTGCTTCTTTTCCTCGCTAATTAAGCCCTGGCCCCTTCAGCTCTAATGATGCAGGGATCCTTTGCTCTCTAACTCAATTAGCCGTGCCGCTCCGCTAGGCGAGGGCCACTGCCTTCTCCTCTGCCGCAGCAGCGCTGGAATCCATTGCCCCAAGGCGGGATTGTTCACTTGGAAGGTGTTTCCGAGATCTGATGCGCGCTGACGCCTGTTGCATAAGCCAGAGGAGGCTCCCCCTTTTTGATTCTGTGGAGTCGTGGCCGTCCCAGAATTCACCTTTTCTTTTTTTTTCTTTTTTTCTTTTCTTTCTTGTCGGCAATGCCGGTTTCATCTGAGAGGGAAAGGGATAATTGATAGGGCTCGCAGGGAGAAATGATTCCAGGCCTCCCATGTGTCTGTGTCTGTTATCTTTACTTGGGCACACATGGCTTCTTTTTGTTGTTGGTTTTTCAAACATAAAATCAGATCATCTTTGATGACAGCAAGCAAGTCAAACACCTTTCCTCTCTCTCCCTCTCTCTCTCACTCTCTCCCTCTCTCTCTCCCTCTGTCTCTCTCCCTCTCCCACACGTGCCAGCTTGACAAGAGCATGCAAAGATCATGTCGGATTTTACGGCTCAGTGTTTTCATTGACTTGAGGAGTCATTGGCCTTCTCAGTTCTCACACAACGCAGCCAGAGCCAGGCTGTCACCTATGCAAGGTTTTCTTTTTCTTTTCTTTTCTTTTCTTTTTTTTTTTTTTAGTCAAACGCTTCAAAGGCAAGAGGGAGGATATGCCATTTAACGAGCTGTGCACTTTTGTTGTCATTCAGATGCGATTTTTTTCCAGTGCGGTGAGAATGAGGTGGTGTATTTTCCACAGGAAACAAGAGACCTCAGCTTCTGAGAAGAGACCACGATGCTGTGATGTAAGTCAGAGCATTGCACTGAGACAGCGGCCATATCCTGCCCCTTTGGGGTTCGCAGTTGACACTTCTGTGAGAATGCTCTTGGTGTGACACCAGACTTGAGCTGCATGCGTGGTGCGTGGTCAAGCGCATAAGAGTGCAAAAAGAATACTCGTGAGGAACGTAAAAAAAGTCATGAAGAATTAGAAGGTGTTCGTGTGTGACTTTGCTATTTGGTATAATGAATGTGTCTGTGTCTCATGGAGGTTTGGAGTCCATCTGTCTGTTGCATCTATGTGTGGTTTCAGTTTGCAGTGTACCACTTACAGTTTTCAAAGCAGTTTTGTTGTTCAGTGGAATCTTTTGGTTGTTTTGGGGTGAGCGAAAGAGAAAGGGCATGAGAGAGAGTGAGAGACAGCGAGAGAGAGAAAGACAGAGAGGGGGAAGAAAAAGGAGTAGAAAGCAGAAAGGGCCCTGCAATTATGGAATTTCACCCCTCCTCCTTTCTTTGGGAAATCCAATCTCTGCAAGCCTTTGGGTGGAGCTGGAAGCTCATTGACACAAAAATGACAGCGCGAGTTGAACTACGTTCCCGGTGAAGAGAGAGTGAAAAAAAAGCAACTGAAAAAAAGCTCATTCCTTACATGGTCTACGCTTACATGAGGTACAGATAAATAGGGAGGGAAGGTGGTGGTGGTGGTAGGGGGTAACTTAGTAACCTCTGTCAGAGCTCCCCACTTTGTCTTGCCGTCTGAGCCTCTTCCCTTGCCTCGCTCTAAACAACGTGTCCCATTAATAAAAGGTAAAAAAGTTGTGGTCTGAGTCCTGCAGCGACGGAACCCCCAATGTTAAACAGAATACGGAAAAGGCTTTATAATGTTTACGGAAGAGGCTATTACTGGCTCCAAGAGTAAGGGGGGGGGGGGGGGAAGGTTGCCGGCCACAGAGACCCTGATAAAGCTCGGCTGGCGTACAGACAAACTCTGGGTCCCTCTCTTTTTTCGCTGAG
>JAVQKI010062283.1:0-14213 GCA_036025975.1 Nematalosa erebi
GAGTTTATTTGTCACATACATTGAAATACTCATGTAAGACATGTAGTGAAATTGAATAAATTAGAGTACTGTACTAGTTTAATAAAAGAAAAAGATATAGCAAAATAGATATAGCAAAAGGAAATAAATGGACATTAGTCCATATGGGATCAGAATCCATGTAGCCTACGGACCCAGACGTGGTTAGTCAGTTTGTATCCAGCACCTTCCAGAGACCGTGGCTGCTTTGAAGTCAGGACGGTGGAGTGACGTCTTGAATGGGCAGGCACTTCCCACTGGTGGTTACTGTTGCCACTGGGGCGTTTTCGGAGGCCTCAGTGGTTTTTCAGGGATGGGGAAAAAAAGATACAGCAGCACACAGCAGGAGTATGTATCTGTGTGCAGTAGAAATAATGTTATTCTTTAATATAGGGAATCGCTCAAAGACTCCTTTTAAGATTTCCCCCAAAGAGGCAGTAGGTCTGCTGACATGTCAGACTTATTTTTATGTGAGCTCCAGATGGAACGCTTTTAGAATCGCACCGGAATCTCACGCAGGGGTGCGCTCTCTCTCTCATTTTCCTCCTATCTGCTATATAATATATTCTCTATCTCTTTCTTTTCCTTCCCATCTGTTCCTTCCCTCCTTCCGTCTCCTTCCCTCTCTTTCTGTCTTCATCTGTCTCACACTGTCTCATTCTACCCCCCCCACCTTCTCTCTCTCTCTCCCCCTCTCTCTGTGGTGGCTGTATTAATCATCACATCTTGCTGTGAGGAATGCTGATGATTATTTTCCTAGTCTTCCTCAGGAATGCGCTCATGAGACTGTGTCCACTGATTGACAGGCCAGCGTGCAGCGAGGCCAGCCCAGGCCTCAGACAGCCCACTGCTAGTGCCACACACACACACACACACACAAACACACACACATCCTGCACCAACACCACCACCTCCACTTGGCAGTGCCTGTGTTGAACATTGGTCTGGGGTGGAATAACAGAGAAATAAGGGAGAGGAAACCCTGCTGCTTTCAGCGGATCCCCCAATCTGTTTCATCTCCCCGTGACTGTCACACCACTGGGTCAGGTGACAAAGCCTCCCCTGCTGACGGGCGGGCGGCTGGGGAGACTCGTAAGCCTCCAGATGTTTTCCAGGCCGCCCCAGCCAAGTCTCCTTGTACGTGCCATTCCCCAGACTGAGAGGGATTAGCTCACCACCTTACGGAGTCTCATCGGGGCGGAGGGAGAGACAGTGGTGTCTCTGGGCCTTCGTTCAGGGCAGGACTTGCCAGGTGCTTTATCTGCACCCTCACCCGACGCCCCCACCCACATCGGAGGGCCTAATTCAGGCTAAATGACCCGCTGCTGGGTTTGTTGTGTTCTGTTGGTGGAGAGGTGGGCCTGAGTGTGTTTGATCCCACTGAGAGTAATTCCAGTGTCTGTCAGTGCTTTCACTGAGGCGGGGAGTGCCAGCCTCTGATGGGAGGGCTTAGGGGCACACCTGACAGGTGTGGGCCAGGTGGCGCGCTGGCACTCGAGCTCTGGGGCATGAAGGGCACGCTGGGCACGCTTCGGCCTGATGAAAGACAGGCTCAGTGCATGATGGGTAAGGCCGGAACACTGCACGTCCAATTTAAGAGGATCTGCTTCAATCAGCGCGGAGGCCAATCACCACGCCTTAACTGGTTTAAGATGAGACGTGATTGATCTCCTAAGGCAGGCAGGCTTCCTGCTCAACTCCCCTCCAATCAGTTGGGATTGTTCCCCTCGGAGAAGAAAGGGGGAAAGATCCCCGTGGAAACACTTGGAAATTCCAGTCGAACAACAGAGCAGATTTGGATTCAATCCCACGTCTCTCGTGATGCTTAAATCACAACGACATCCAAATCCAGTTGCATTAATGTTTGCATTCCACGTCCCATCTGCCCTGGATCTTATAGCATAGCATATGTGCTTGTGTGTGTGTATGTGTGTGTGTGTGTGTGTGTGTGTGTGTGTGTGTGTGTAAGTGTGTGTGTGTGTGTACGTGTGCATTTGTGCATACGTGTGCATTTGTACATACGTATGTGTGTGTGTGTGTGGCTTTTGAGTGTGTTGGAACTGGTGGGGGGTTCCATTCGTACCAGTTTTCATGATGTATGCCTTTCCCCTGTACCTGATCCCCCCACATACATCATGAGGTGCACAGTGCTGGAGGGGCAGTCTGCTCGATGTCAGTGGGTGGGGGTCAAGGCATCGTCGGCTTGACATGAAATGCTCGCCTCCTTCCACCCAGGCCCGCCTGTCACAGGAAAATAAATGAGTTCTACAGTAGGTGGTAGCCGCTCGCCACAATCCGGAACATTCCACCGGAATCGGGCGCAACTCGAGCTGGCGCGAGATTACGGTGCGTGAAGGCGAGGGTCATTAAACGGTAAGGCAATCTGCCGTCGGTACGGCCTGCAGGCGGCTCAGTGGCATCGGCCGAAAATGGAGCCGCCGTCCGGCTCAACTGTCGCCTGTGAGGGCCTGAGCCATGCTAATACACCCGTCAGTCGCACTCTGGGCCAGGCGCCATATCACTGGATCTTTGTGTGTGTGTGTGTGTTTACACAAGTGTGTTTGTGTGGATTGGAATTAGCATGAGTGTGTGTGTGTGTGTGTGGGCTGGGGGTGTGTGTGGGGGAGAGGAGAGTGTTTACGTAAGTGTATATGTGTGGATGGAAATGTGTTTAAGTGCATGCATGTTTGTATGTGTGTGTGGGATGTCTTTGCCAGATTTGTCCTATTGTTGGCTGTAAACCCCTGTGAAATATTTGTCTCCCTATCTCTAAGTCAGGCAGGATATCTTTGGTAACACTTCAGCATATCCATTCTTGACTATAATGCATGTGTGTAAGAGAGAGGGCGTGTGTGTGTTTGCTTGTGTGTGTGTGTGTGTGTGTGAGTGCACCTGTGTGTGTTTATGTGTCTGTGTATGTATATGTCCATGTGTATCCAGGCAGCACTTCTCCAGCTTGTGGCAGCTGGTCTTGAGAGCTTTGATCCCATGACATCCATCAAAGCAATCCTCCTTGTGACAGGACAGGACCCAGGGTGCTCTCTCTCTCTCTCTTTGTCTCTGTTTCTCTGTGTGTGTGTGTGTGTGTCTCTCTCTCTCTCTCTCTCTCTCTCTCTCACTCTCTCTCGTGTACCGTTTGCTTCGATCCTCTCCAGTGAGAAGCAGGGAGAATCACACTGGTCCCCTCCAGCCCCTCTGCTACCATTGCCTACTGACAGGGTCTGCGCTAATGGAGGGAAGTGTGGTGGTCAAGATGATTGCTTTTTCCTTCCTCTAAAATCCCAAGCAAAACTGTCTGCAAATGATGAAAGTAAAATGAGAGAAGTATATTGGAGCTACTGAAAGGTCTTTGTGTTGAGGAATAGTGCGTGACACTGGGGGGAAATGACCAGGATGTTAGCATTAGCTTGTGGACCTCGTCAGCATTTCTTTCCCCTTAGAGAAGAGTCACCTAAGCCGTCCCTTGGCTACCGGTGGCCTCTTAGCCTTATTGTCATAGCCCAGCATACCATAGCATACTTATGCAGGGGGGTGGGGGAGTGAGGAAGGGGTTGAGGGCAGTTGGGGTTGCAGGTTACCTGCCTTGGCAGCTTTGTTCCTGGCTGCTGTTTGTTGTGCTAATGTGAAGAGGCCCTTGTGTTACAGCCAGCAGTAGTTGTTCAGTGCATTTGCCTGGGTTCACTAGCCCGCTAGCCAGCCTCTCCCATTCCCTTCCTCCCATCCACTTGAGGCCTGGAGCAGCTCATAAGAGATCTCTGGGGCCAGGGCTGGCCTATCACATTACAGTACTTCCCTCCACCCCACCCCCCCTCCCTGCCCAGCCTCCTTATGGGGGCCAGTGGGGATGTGATGATGGTTGTGGGCATGTATTTCCTTCAGAATGATTCAGTTCCAGTGCAGTTCTGGGGCATCTGAGTGCACTACGCATCCTCCTTTGCCCTCCCCTCCCCTTCCCTTCTCTCCAGAGTTCCCTTCCTCAAGTTCCCTGGCGTTTGTCCTCTCACTGGAATCAGGTTCCAGGAATCAGGTTTTTCCCCTTTTCCCTCCATACTCTCTTTTTCTCTTTCTCACTCTGTCTGTTTCTTTTCCTTTCTTGTTTCACTGCCTCTACTCCCGCGTTCTCTGACCCCTCATGTTCCCATACAGAGGTGGGAAAGCCACGTTTCTTCCCCATCCATCTTTCCTTTTTCCAGCCTCCCTCTCCTCTCCCCCGCGCTTGCTCTCATGCTCTCTCGCTCTTCACCCCCACCCCTAGCTCTCCCTCTCCTCCAGTTCTGAACCATCCCTCAGCCTTGCTCACATCAGGGTATTGACAGTGGAGCACGGTTCTCTCCAACATAAACTCTCCAGCTCTGACCTGGAACCAGCACCTACCACAAAACACAGCAGTTTATGAGCAGCTTCATCAGCCTCAGTCTATCTCTCTCTCCCTCTCTCTTTCTCTCCCTCTCTCTCCCTCAATCCCTCCCTCCCTTCCCGTGCCTCGGACATCTTTATTCTCGAGCAGGACGCACTCCAACGTTGCGCCAGAATCACATTTTCCACTGGCGATGCAGTGCCCGCTGTAATTGCACTAATAATTCATTAGAGCAGGCCAGAGCTGCTCCAAGGCCCCAGTGGAGATGGCTGAAGCTGCACGCAAGCCACAGAGAGGGAGAGAGAAAAGAGGAGAGAGAGATTTCATTTGAGACTTTTTCATTCATTTTCTGCATTCTTTACGACTGCTGGTTTTCCAGTGATGTGTTTAGACTTCTTATACTCCAGACTTCTGCCAAAGGTCCAGTGATTGTCCAGAGATTCCAGCTCACTCTCTCGGAAAGGGGAGTGTGTATCTGTGTTTGTCTGTGTGACGTAGGGTGGCTGTTACGGATCAACTAGTCAACGAAAATCCTCCTCCGCACATAATGGGAATATCTGATGGCCCGTCGCTGATGCTGTTTTATGTGAAAACACCCTTCAATTTAAGAAATTCCTCAACAAGTTTGAGAAGGGAGGCAGAACCTTGCCCTAATAACAGTTTCGGAGAGCTCATACATCAATCTCTCTCACCGCATGAAAGTCGTAATTACACATTATGAGCAAATCATACAATCATATTAGCCGCCAGGCGTGTCCGTTCAAATTGAAATTCCCATTTTTTTCCCCTCCCAGCGATCTGGCTGGCGGCCTTGGCCGTGCTAACTTTCTGTGGTGTGTAGGTCCATCACGCAGTGCAGACCCGCTCCTTAAGACACTATTCATCACAGGGAACGCAGTTCAGTGCGGCCTTGGAGCCGACAGCGCCACAGAGAGAGCACGTCGGAGAGGAGCCCAGGCTGGATCTCTCACGTGGCTGATGTCTTCAGTGTGGAGGACATTAATGCTTTAATACCCAAAGTGGAAAAAGCTGCGTTAGAGTGCAGAGGCGAGCACACTTGGCCGTTGCAGCGTGTTGAGAGGCTCATATGCATATAATAAGAAGATATTGAATGTGCTACAGCGTATTATTACATGTTTAGCAGTTTTAGCGCATTCAGTATGTTGTTATCAAACCTGTGGGCATACGTCTTGACAGCGATAGACATGTTGCTGGGTTTCTCCTCCACTCTACAGCAGAGTGACTCTCTCTCTCCCTCTCTCTCTCTCTCTCTCTCTCTCTCTTCTTGTCTGTCTCTGTTTCGTTCTCAGTGTCTCTGATCAGCCTATTTTTAGGGTGCATTTACAAATGGTCCTGCTAATAAAAAACAGCCTTTGTTGTTGGGAAACAGCAGAATGCTAATCTCCAAATTACCCCCAATTTTCCAGATATGTCTTGATTATCTAATGATGGGTTGGCTTGCAGATGTGCACTAATTGGAGGAAAAATGCTTTTCATATGCTTTGATATTTAGCAAGATCACAGCTTTCAAAACAGGCCCCCTTTTCCATTTTTTCGCTCATTCCACATGGCCCTTCTGCATTCTGTCTTTCCTTTCTTTATCCCCCCACCCCCCCTCTCTCTCTTTTTCTCATTCTCTCTGGCGCCCCAGCCCATGGGCCCTCCACCCTTGCTCCGCTGTCCTTACCTGCCTGGGCCCTGGAGTAAGTCTGTTTGGGCAGCCGCTGGTCCGTGACAGCCAGCCACCCGTGACAGCGAGCGACGTGACCCTTTGTGGAGGGTCGAGGGAAGACAGAGCGGCCGTGTGGGAGGCGTGGGAAACCACAGGTATGCGCTCCACACGGAGACTCTGCAGGGACCTCCTCCTGAACGCCATCACCGCTGCCCCCGGGGCTCTGCCCACTCGCCTCTCTCCACCAAAGCGACCGCATAGACGCGCTTGTACTGTTAAGTTCTTCAGCATATGCGCTATCCAGCCAGAGAAATTTACAGTTAGGAGAGCAGAACCTCCCATGGATTAACTCCCTGCCCTGCACTCCTGCAAGCCCTAGGCATCAGCCTGGGCAGCATGCAAGTTAATTATATGCTGTAAAAGCCATTGGCTTTCGCCTGGCGTCGGGGCTTTGTAGGCCAGATGGCAGGCCTCTTGGGGCGGGCGAGGCGATGTGATGCGATGCGAGGTGAGGCTATGCTGAGGTTGGGGCGGCTGGTTGGGCTTAGATCCGCTGTGCTGCTGGCCAGCGCAGAGGTAACATGAGCGGGAGGCAGGACACAGGCAAATGACATTTGCTGTCATCAGTGGGCCGGTTTAATAAGCCTGCTCCCTGTTAGATTCCCCCGCTGAGACCCACAAGACATTCAGACACCTGCCCCACTGTCAGCTGCCACCAGTGCTGTCACACACTCATAAACACACACACACACACACATTTCTATACACATGCACACTTACACATATACATACATCCTTATCCAACTCAAAAATAATTTTTTTACATATGGGGAACTCGATATACGATATATCTGCAAAGGGCCCACATATATATATATACACACACACACACACACACACACACTTACATAGATACTGGCAGTACACAGTGACACTTGGATCCTGTCTGCAACATTGCTATCTCCCAGTAGCAGGTGTGTGTTCGTGTGTGTGTGTGTGTGTGTGTGTGTGAATTTAGACTCATTAGAGGCCCAGTGACTCCAACACCATATGTGTTAAGTCCTGTATTAGCACCCACTTAACCCAGTCACTCTCTCTGCTGCCTGCTCTCTCTTTCTCCAGCCTCCTACTTCTCCTCCTCACTCTCTCACAGCTCACATGCCGTCTTCCTCTGCACTCTCTCCATCTCTCGTTCTGCACGGCTCAGTCCAATCTGCACAAATCCTAACTCCACGCTAGTCATGGGAAAAAGGGATCCTCATGAGGTCAGAGCATTACTAACATAACAAATGCTGAATGCTGTCATTAGCGTGCAGTAACAAAGAACATCTGGACGTTTCACTAAAACAGTTATAAAATACAGGTTTCCCCCTTAAATGTTCAGTTATAATACTTTGAGGCCGCATTTACCTCCAATGAAAGTGCAATTTAGAATTTCGTTTTTTTTTTGGGTTGTTTGTCAAAGAAATCTTTGTGTGTGTATTTGATGTGTTGGCTTCATACCACAACAGATGAAGCCCAGAGTGTCTCTGTGGGTCCCATGCAGACCAGATGCTGCAGACCAGCTATCTTTCTCCCTCTCACTCTCTCTCTCTCTCTCTCTCTCTCTCTCTCTCTCTCTCTCTGCTTTGTTCTCTGCCTCCATCAGATCATCTCACTCTTGGCCTCATTCGTTCTTTAGCCGGGCCTGCTGGCCTGACTGAAAACGGCAGAATGTAATGGGTTAGGTGAGGGAAGATGGAACTAAAACAAGCACACATGCTGGAGCCCTCCAGAGCCTCTGATGTGGGCCCTCGCCTTTAACGGCCAGCTTGCACTCACACCATCGGCCATTTGTCAATGTCACTCTCGCTTTTTTGCTTCAGTTCTGTCTGTGGTCAGCTTTGATGATGCTGCCGACTTGGTTGTCCACTGCGCTCTCTT
The DNA here is from genome assembly GCA_036025975.1 of Nematalosa erebi. NCBI lineage: Eukaryota > Metazoa > Chordata > Actinopteri > Clupeiformes > Clupeidae > Nematalosa > Nematalosa erebi. The sequence continues at coordinate 7,971 of JAVQKI010062283.1, forward strand.
TCTCTTTCTCTCCATTTCGTTCTGTCTTGCGGGTGTGTGTTCATAATGAAAATATCCCATAACATTGCTCAACTTGTCTGCAGTGCACACACTACTTACAGATCAGTGATTGCGTTCTCTTTGAAACCACCATCTGGCTTGACTGGTTTTATGGTAATTAATGACTACTGTGGTAAAGTAATTAAAGAGCCAGTGAGTGAGTGAGAGAAGGGGAAGACAGAAAGACATCTCCATGGCCTCTCCTTTTGAAAATAAACAAAGCTGAAATCGTCTGTGCGGTTGTTTGCATGTGTGTGACAGAGGTTGAGAGGATTTGTGTCCGTGTGTGTGTGTGTGTTTGTGTGTGTGTTTGCATCTGCGTGTGTGCGCGTGCAAAATATATATCAAAGTATACCATGCGCAGGTGAACATGACTGAGTTGATCTGGAACGTCCTGGTTCCGACTCGAATCCTGTTGGGTGCTGAGGTGTTAATAATGTTTTGGGTGGCAGTAAGATTGGGTAACAAGAAAATGAGTGTGTGTGCATCCCGCCAAGCCCCCCCACCCCCCAACCCACTCTCCTAGCTCCCATTTGAATGCCTGTGCCAGCAAGTCTCAGAGCCTGTCAGCACCCCTGCAATTTATCCTCCTCAGCAAATGCAGGCTGCGGGGAGTCTGTGCGATCCATTACCCGAGTCCAGAGGCACTGAGGAGAGGAGCACTCTCAGCTTACAGGACAGTAGGGTGGAGCAGGAGCACAACAGAGACAAGGGAGCAATACAAGGAAGGAGAGAGGCAGTGGAGATATGATGGACAGACAGGAAAGAAGGGATGAGAGGAAGAAGGAGTTCAGTGAGCGAGAGAGAGAATATAGTCATATAGAGACAAGAGATAGAGGAATGTGAGCGATGAGTGTGAGAGTGCATGTAGGGGAGAGCGGAATGACAGAAAGACAGCAGGGAAGAACAATCCTGCCATTTCTCTGTACATGATTGGCAGAGATGAACCTAGACAGACAGGACTGAACTTTCCAAAAAAAAAAAATAAGACCCATCCAAGGATCAAAAGAGCAAAATAGCTAAATTCCATAAATTCCTTGTCCTCAGAGCTGGGGAACACATTGCTCCACATCGGCTGTCACATAAGACAGAAGAGCAGCACCGCAAGCTCAAAGCCTGAGTGACAGCGAGCAGGAGGACACTCTTTGTCTCTTGTTTGCGCTAGAGGGGAGCAGTGGAAACCCTGGCCAGGGGGACAACCAAAGGCCTCATTGTTAGCGGAGCATCCCAGCCCTCTGGAATGAAGAGCCAAAATCTGTCAGCACCTATTGATATTGGGCGGATTCAGGGCAATCTAATCCAGCCCCTGCACAGTAGTGGCTAATACATCACGTCTGAGCGCTTTGTGAGGAAGCTCGCGCTTGTGCCGCTGGATTTAGGATGTGGCAATGATGCTGATTTTACTGAGCTGTAAAATCTGGTCAAGGCCTTGCTGATTCCACTGCTCTCCATGGATTTCTCATTGGACTTGCACTGGACTGCTGCATGAAGTACATTTTAGAGAAACTGGCTTCGGTGTCTTTGTTTAAGAGTCCACAAATCACATATTGCCTCTAGTGTTTCTCAAACTCTTGGCCACGTAAAGGCCATTTTTCACAGAGCGGGCCAAAACACCAGGGCCTCTCCAAACATGGGAACAAAGTTGGAAGTCTTTGAGCCGTGGCTTTTTGTTCATCACACAAATCTCTCTCTCTTTCCCTCTCTCCCTCTCTCTCTCTCTCTCTCTTTCTTTCTTTCTTTCTTTCTTTCTTTCTTTATTTCTCTCTCTCTCTCTCTCAGGAGCTGATGTTCCCTCAGATCCCAACATGGTTGGAGCCACCCCTGCCTGGAACACTTCCAATGGACCTCCAAAAGGTAAGAACTTATTTTGATACTCTCAAATTCTCCTCATTAAGAAATGCCGTACAAAATGTTGACTTTCTTTGGAAAATACAGCACATGGCTTGCTGGTGGTTGTAGTACCAAAAATGCAGTCATGCCGTTGCATCTTTCAGAAAAGTATTCTTTGCTTCAATTAAAAAACTTAAAATAGTTTCTGGAAACAGATTTGATGAATTTGAAGTTCATCACACCTCATATACTGTATACTGCTTTTTGCAGAGGGTGGTTAACCTGAAGTTAATCTTTAATCATCATACAGACCGATTCCAAGATTAGGGAATGTTGTGTCTGCTCCAGGGATTGGCCCGTGATGGCTGGTTCTGACAGTATTCAGAGCCGTGATTGGCTCATAGCCTATCAGCACACATCGCTAGCAGGAAGTCAAAGCGGTGAAGGAGCCTCATTCTGGCAGTGACATCAGCTCTGGCTTTAGCCGAGACACCTGTGGGGGGAATTCCTTCATGTTTCCATGGCACTGATGAGGTTCGCTGCCATACACTTGATCGCCGCAGATACAGGGTTGACTGACAGCGCTGAAAGCTCTTGATTAGATCCAGTGCTGTCGCCACAGATGTGCAGTTAAGCAGACTACTGCAGAAGATGTGGGGCTGCGGTCAGATACTGCACTTTGAGCTTAGCCTCGCTCTCATGTCTAAAAACACTCACAATTTGACATACATGCACTGACATATTGGAGGTGGGCTCCAGTGAGCATGCGATCAGACACACAAAGACTCTCACACACACACACACACACACACTCAGACACAAACACAGATACATGCACTCACATCCACACACAATGCAATACAATACCTACTTACACATGTATGAGTTCTTGGCAGTCTCATTGCTGTCAAAACAGCTAAAGCTTTGGAGTTTCACCTTTGGCAGGCGCGTCTGGAGCCTTAGACTACAGCATCCTCCTGGTGTTTGCTTAGCTGTGAACCTGCTCTCATATCTCTCCAGGGGCCCGGGCCTCAGAGTCAGCCGGCCACAGCTCTATCAGCCAGCATGAACCCATGACTCAGTGCAGCCGCTCACCCGCCAGGAACGCTGCTCTGACGCAGGGCTGATTGGAGCCCGCTTGATGGGATGAATTACTTTCCCCTGCCCCATTTATTCCCGCTTTTTGACCGGAACCCCGGGAAGTTCATGTCGAGCAGGGGAGCGGGAATTATTTGGGAGCCGACGGGCAATTTGCAATATTAGAAATAGCTGATTGATGGGAGGCCGGACTTTCCAAACAATTTGGTTACCTGACATTTAAAACTGCGAGCACAGAGGGGAAATGATGTAGTTTTTCATCAAGCCCTTGGCCACACTCTCCCTCTGTATACACTTCCCTCCATCTGCCTGGCCCTGGATCTGTCTAAATAACTGTTCACACCTCTACATCTCTCGTTTTTTTTTTCTTTCAGTGTTTTAAAGGCAAGCAACTGAAAAGAACTCTTTGCTTCCAGTGAAGTAAATATGATTATAGGAAATATGAAAACATTACTGTCAATCAGTCAGGAATCTATCCTTCAGTCACTTCTCAGTAACAGTCAGCCAGAGAGCACCAGGAAGTACAACAGAGTGAAGACCCACACAATATCCTCATTAAGATGGCTAGAGGGACACACCCAGGGTTATCTTTGATGTTTCAAAGAGAATCCGCAATGTCTGAGACTCCACACAGGCAGGCTTGTGTGTGTGTGTGTTCTACTCATTGTGTCCTCTCTGGGAACATCTATCAGGAACCAAAAGGCCATCCACTAAGAAAATAGAGCTTTGGTGGCCTTGTTTTGATCTCCTCTTAGAGACTGCTGAGAGAAAAGAAGAGGAGAGGAGAGGAGAGGAGAGGAGAGGCATGGCGAAGTAATCAGACGGGACTGCCAAGCTTTAATGTTGTCTGTGCGTCTGCCACAGTGTCCTATCCATTTGTCAGGATTACATGATCAACTATCCCTCCTCAGGAGTGACTAATGAAAACTCTGCGCTCATTTAATTATGTCATTCCAGCTGAAAAGAGAGAATCTCTGTTTTGCACATTTCCAACTAGACTAAGTAGACTATCAGTGCTCAGTGCTTAATGCTCTTCATCAGCTTAGTGGATCACTTTCACCTCTTCTCTCTCTCGGCCTACAACTAGTTGTAATGAAAAAATCTGAGCTGGGCTCAGGGGGGCTTGAATCTAGAGCACAGATGCAATGTTTAGTGTTGAGAGGGGACACATTGTGTAAATGTAACTTTTGAAAAGTTATGAAGAACGTTTAAAAGAAACATGAGGACATACTTTTTGCATTCGTGTCGGTATATGTATATGCACATGTAGCTCTTTGCATAAAGTTTCAATGAGTGAGCATAAGGCAACAAGAGCACCTTTATACTGTAGATATGGCGTAGTAGATATGGTTGTAGTAGATATGGTTCGTATGCCCCATACAGATTGAAGGTGAATCTGTGTACCATCTTCCAGTGTTTTTTCATAAGCCCCCTCATCTGGGCTTGGATCTCTGTGGGGCCCGGGAGGGGAGAAGGGAACAAAGAGCACCCTGTCCCTCCCTGCCCCTCTCTCCTATCAGACATGCAGCAGAATTATCATGCCATTATCACGTCAGACCTGCAAAACAGCAGCAGGGGCTTCTTAAATAAACCACCAGATGGCAAGGAAGAAGTGTGTGTGGGTGTGAGTGTGAGAGAGAGAGAGTGTTGGTGAGTTTTGCAGTGCACTGTAAATTTGCTTTGGAGAGTCGACACACACATTGATTCCTTCCAGAAGCATGTGCCTAAGCCATCAGCATGTCCAGCAAAAAGAAGCAGCAGCACTGCTACGTGGTTAAATTCAAATGCAAAGCTAACATCCGTTGGCCATATCGGGAGCTTTTGTATATTGTTCCAAGAGACTGTTTGGACAGAGGGGATTAAAAGGGAGGGATGGAGGATATGAGCTCGAGTGGGGAGAGCTTCCTTCTTCCCTCTCTTACCCCCAACAGCGTGGGTGTTTGACCAGAGGAAGATGAGGAGGAGAGAGAGCAAAAGCAGTGAGGAAGAAAAGTTCAGGAGAGAGCACAGGCTGTTACCTTTATTCAGGTCATTTTTTTAACAGTCAGAACATATCTCAAAGTTGCTCATGTTAACGAGAAAAACCTTTTATCACCTTATCATCCATCCATGAATCTTGTTATCAAAAAGTTCATGAAGGATCATTAAGGTAAATCTAGCCTTTGAATTTGATAGTTCCTATGATTCTTTTTGACTGTTTTCCTTTTCATACATGGACTATGCATTGCATAGCTTATAACACACAACAAGCCCCTATGCCAGGCTAGCAGAAGATGAGAGCAGAATTGTAGATTTGTCAGAGATGCCCTTCCTCCATGGGGACACAGTAGGACAAATCTTGATTGTAAGAATCCAGCTTCAAACGCTGTCCCTCCAGCCCCACTGCTAGGCATGCTCTCCAGCAGGGAGGCCTCGCCGCTTGCCAAGACAAACGTCCCCAGCCTCAGCCAGCATCCCCCGTAGAAAGGAACAGGGTCACCAGCATGCCGCGGTCACAAAACCAAACAACAACATTTACCCTGCACTGGTGCTGGATTAGCAGGGCTTTGCAGCCAGTTGACCCCAGGTCAGTGAGTCTGTGGGCTCTGGCCCCGACTTACTGGGAACCATTATGGACATGATCACTCGTTGGATGACTATAAAAAGGAGAAAGTTTAAATACAGATAAAGGCTGTTATAGTAATAGAAGCCAGCACTAATCCTTTTGTTAAACAGAACATTTCATCTGGGGCTGATCAGATGTTCTCACGATGACTGTAATGGGTTTTGAGGAAAGGTGTGGACGTAATTGTTACAAGCACAGCTTCTTTATTGCCTATATAAGGCATTGCATCCACCTCAGAAGTGGTTCCTCAAATAAACAGGGAGGGAGTGGAGGAGAGGAGGCCTGTGAGCCAGGCACAGTAGACTTCTCTTTGTCGGCCTTTATCAGATCAAACACATAACCAGGACACTCCATGCCATGTTTATGCAAAGGACAGGCCAACCTTCACTTTGCGATTTACAGTGGAAAGGCAAAAGAATCAGATAACGCCTTTTTTTCCTCGTCCCCCCACCCCCCCTCTTTTACTCTGACCTTCACTGTCTTGGTTCCATGTCCTGCATTACTTTTTCTAGTCTTGTTTGTGATGTCTGTGATTTTTTTGGATGTTGAATTTCAGCTGTGGGCCCTCAGGGCCTCTCCCCATCCCCTCCCCTAAGCGGGGGGGGGGGGGGGGGGGGGGGGGGGGGGGGGGGGGGGGGGGGGGGGGGGGGGGGGGGGGGGGGGGGGGGGGG
>JAVQKI010062287.1:0-19461 GCA_036025975.1 Nematalosa erebi
ACACACACACACACACACACACACACACACACACACACACACACACACACACACACACACACATACACACACACACACACACTGAACAGGAAGAAGCGCCACATTATAGAAACCAAACAGCTAATAATGTTCGTCCCAGCTTAAACAGAGGTTTAATTCCATTTATTGTAAGAAGATTTAAAAACACACACAGAGATAGCTCCCATTGATGCTGTTTACCTAAGGGTATGTATATATGTTTAGACTGGACAGCGAATATAGAGCCCCCAGTGTCTGTGATGTTTATGGATTTTACGGGGTTGTTATTCATATACCTCCCAGCAGCGTCGTCTTTGGGTGGGCTAATTCCCACACAGCCCCTCTCTGTACAGCAGGGACTTTTCTTTGGGGGGGTGTGAGTCAGTCGAAGGTGAGCTCCAGGTGGACATGACCAAGTCTCCCCGCCAGCATCGCACAGCTGTTTGCGCCGCACATCTGCGGAAGGAGATGAAAGGTCTCCGAGACCAGAGTGAGACATGAGTCAGCTCTGCAGTTTGGATGATTTGAACACAAAGCCATGCTATATATGGCCTATGGAGAGATCTTTGTCAGCATTTTTACTTTAGTATAAGATCTGACCTCTGGAGACACAATTTAAAGATGTTAACTTGTGTATACAGTGGTGTACTGTCCTATTTTTAGTGTTGTAATATTGTTAGATGAGTATGTACTGCTAGCTTAACAACTTAAAATTAATGTTGGTAAATATTTTTGGATATCGTTGCCTTTGAGTTTGTGCCGACTCAAGGCTTTGAACCTTGGTCTTTGAACAGCTAGATTACTAGTAATGCAAGGGACACCCCATCATTTTTCCACTGCTTTTGTTGTGGTCTGCTTTTCCATCTCACCTCATTTGTTACAACTTGCTGTATCTCATCTTGGTCTCTGGGTTGCTTGCTTGCCGCCAGTGCTTAAGTATGGCCTAATTCACCCCGGTAATTCCTGGCTTTAAGGAAAGCTTCCATCAGATGAGACACTTACAGTGGTCTAAAGTCATGCAGTACAGACAAAATGAAGTTGGTTTTTTTTTTTCTTTTTTGAGCTCCTCAAATGCAGTTCTTATACAACTAGCTAGCCCTCAGTGAATTATCATGCCTGTCGCCCCACTTAGTCTCACGTTTCACTGTGCCAAACATTTTATGGAAACTTGCAGTGGCGCATGTTCTACCAGATTTATCACAAGTCACGATTACAAATAAAACATATGCATGCCATACACTTTGAATGTGTCAGTCTTAGTAACCACAGGTGGTTTTTACTTTTAGTAGTCTTGGTACTGAATGCTTTGATCTTGGTCTTCAGCGATGTTTGGTACTTTTTTTAAAATAGCAAAGCTCATTAAAAAGCACAAAAATTGTTTCCTAGACCGCTTCTATACCACATAGATATATGGAAACAGACATAGATACAGACAGAGAGATAAATATTAAACAGTTACTAGTAAAGCTCCTCTCCTGTCCACTCCTCACAGGTAAAAGTTACTGGGTCTTTGATGGGGAGCGTCAGATCACCGGCCCGGACTCAGTGTACCACCTGGGGCTGCCTGTGACGGACATCCAGGCTGCTCTGATGTGGGGAGAAGACAAAGCCCAAAGGATCTATTTCTTCAAGGATGGCAACTACTGGCGCTTCAACACACAGGAGAACCGCGTGGACTCACCCCACCCCAGAAACATGCATGACTGGAGGGGGGTGCCAAGCCACATCGACGCTGCCTTTCAGGACAGATATGGTGAGGGGGTGGTGTGTGGATTACTGGTGAAACAAAAACTTGGATAGATGCTTAAAAGGATCCCTGGTTAGTAAGACATGTTGGCCTTATAAGACTGACATTGGTGTCAGCTATATCAAACAGGATTTAAAAACACTCAAAATGCCCTCTTTTTTATTGAAACTTTTAGAAAATCTCTTCTTTTGCAGAGCTTTTAAGCTGCCCTTGCATTTACGTCTCAATGCTCTCTGGGTAAAAAGTGACATCACCTGGTGATTTTGATGGTGTCTATGGGCAGTAACAGCTTGATTGCTGCACCCTGATTAGACCTTGATTAGATGCAATTAAGAACAATGGCAGCCTACGAGTAAAACGATTTTGTACATTTTGAAGACAACCGGAAACATTTTGAGTGTTTTTAAATCATGTTTATGTATCTCACTCCAATGTCGATCTTATAAGGCCAACATGTCTGACTAGCCAGGGATCCCTTTAAGCTACATGTCATCTTTATTTCATGCTGCATGTAGACTGTTTCAAAGGTGAAAAAACAGCAATGCCTAAATATTCTATTTTATTTCTAAACTACTTCTATTACATCTGTCACATTAAACAGCCATATACAGTAAAGTAATGTGAAGGGGCTATTTGGAATGTTAAAATCCCAGTGGCAACAGCTATGATTATATACATGATCTTATAATTGACCTTTCTTAGAATGGTCTCGAGTTACAACATACAATAAAGTTCATGTATGTGTATCTAAATATCAAATGCTATAATTTAGAGACTGTAAATAGAAGTGCAATAGACATGACATTGTGCCCTAAACAAGGGACCCAGAGCCTGACGTGGTATGCTATTACACTGTAAATTCAACTTCACTTCAAATCTTTATAGACATTCTAGGCATTCCAAAATTTGTCTTCTATTGTAACTGCTTGTTGTTGTTTTTCACCTGGCTTACTTTTAAGTGCAGAGATTTAATTTGCTGGTATTCAGCATGTGCAAGCATGCGCACTTGTTACAAGGTAGTGTGTGTGTGTGTGTGTGCGTGTGTGTTTGTGTGCGTGTATGCAATCTTCCAACAGGTTATGCACACTTCCTGAGTGGGAAGAGGTACTGGAAGTTTGACCCAGTGGAAGTGCGAGCTCTGGAGGGCTACCCACGCTTCATCGGGATGGATTTCTTTGACTGCCCTGTGTCGTTGTATCATTAACGTCTTGAAGGAGGACGAGCACTTCTAGAAGAGAACTTTGGACTTAAGTGGAAGCCTCCCGGCATTCCGACATTCCATGTTCATTCTTGTGGACGATGACAGGTCTACCCCCTCCCCCCACATACACCCTCACCCTCAAGACTAGTCTCAGAGTTTGGCACAATATTTATGTTGTTGTTGACACCACAGATAGTTCAGTCTGATCTGGCCACTAACCACAAAACCCTCATTTATTGCAAGAGTGAAACTAAAATGGCAACAAACATTAAAAGGCACTGATTGCTTGTGCAAATATTTACAGCTTCCAAATAATAGAGGGAATAACATCTTTTTATTGTTTTTGTCTGATGATGTATTTTATGTTCACTGAGCCTTTATATGAGTTCAAGTACGTGTTGTAACAACTTTGGTTAGGACAGTTTATGCATTACATTTTACGTTAACCGTCAAGATTTTGTCGACTGTATTGCTGGCCTTATCAAAGTGTTACACTGCAGCTCCATAATCTTGGAATTTTTAGGACCACGCTAATCTAGAATCTTCAAAATGCGGTGTCTTGAATCATATGGGCTTTTTTTAGACGAAGAGTCCCAACGAATAACACATTTCATATGTTTTGGGCAGAACCTTTATCTCTCCTGGTAGAAAAAAGGTTCTACTGAGCACCCATTTTTTCCTTTAAGTGCACATTAGCTGTCTTCCACTCAGATGTCGTCCTCTCAGGAACAGCATATTCCATATGCATAGTAACTTTTTCACTGAATATTACTTTGATAACCTTGTTGCATTGCTTACTTTTATTGTTGTCGCTGTTGTTTTCACATACTGGTGCTATGTTTGACAGGGAAGGTTACTTTGTACTGTACCTCAGCCATTACAGTTACCTCTGTCAGGAAAGCATCCATATTCATCCAATATTGATCAGCACAAGCCAAAAGGATCAACAGGTGCTTTGTTCAACACAGAGAAACAACCAATATTTGAATAGGTGCTTAAGAATATGTAGCGCATTTTGATTCATGTTTTTAGTTCTGTTTTTTGAAACATAAATGTTCAAGCATCAGCGATGCTCTGGCAGACAATGCAGAGGGGGCTCATACAGGAGCACCACCAAAGTTTCACTGCCATGGGGCATACCTCCCATTCAATGCAAATGAGCACCCCTCTAAATCACTGTCATATGTCTGCTTTTCTCATGGATATGGAGGTGGAGGAGCTGTCTTACTCCATTTGTGAGACTGTGCCTCAGCCTCTGGCCTCCATACTGTATGTTGTTACCTTCCAGAAGGTGCAGTGCAGGACACTGATACCATGTTTCTCCTTCTTTAACTTCTCTATAACTGAATTCCAATGTACCCCCCTCAAGGCCCTGAAACTTCAAAGACTTCACTGCCATGAATGGGTGTCATGATTGGCAGATTCTTTGAGGGTTCAGGACTTAGGGTTAGTGGAGACATTGGGCTTCAGCCTGCATGGTGAAAGCAGTGGGTTGTGTCCACGGGAGCTGTGCTAGCACTGGTTGTTTGATCTTTAGAGTATTGTGTGCACAGCATCCATTACACTGTTATTTTTATTCATCGCAAATGAATCTTTTCACGTGTAACTTTACATCCCTCATTATGATTTGAAGATTAAGTAACATATTTACTGTGTAAATAAATGTGTATAAATTCTGTATTATACTTTTCGTTTCCAATAAAGAAAAAAAGTCTTTCATATTGCACATGACTTTTTTCTGTTTGTTGTGCAGTTTCCTCCTCCTTGTGAAAATGAATAAGGTTAGCGCCCGCTGTTCTGGTCACGCTAACATCTTGCAGTCCAAAAGGAACCCTGCTGAATGTTACCTTCCTGTGAACTGTTGATGTTAACTCTTCTCAGTGCATTCCATGGGACCACGGGTATCAGTCTATGTTATAAGACACTGCAAATTTGTGACATGGCTTTTCTTTGTCGGAGACACCGTGTTCTGATTAGTGCTCTCATCCTCTTCTTTACGGCAGTCTCCACACGGCATGTTTTCATTTAACTTGTGCAGACGTCAGGCTTTTGTAAGACATTTAAAAAACGTATGTATGTTTATTTGAAGGGCTGAACAAAAGGTTTGTTGAAATGATTATACAATTACAGCATTGCAGGCATGCCCAAGGCCCACAGTATTTTCAACAAACACTAGAAAACACTGGTTTGCTGTGTATGGCTTTCATCACGCAGGTCTTAACCCAATTCAGCACAGGAAGATTGTAATAGGGCTCTATCAAACTCTGCAATTTAACAGCAGAGGGAGATCAGTGCTTGTTAAATGCATTTACCTCTATTAGATAGTGAAAAAGAGTCTTAATGTATAGAGGAAATCAAGAGCAGCTTCCCACTTTTGCTGTTCCATCTGCGTTTTAAATGACAAATTCACCCTTTGGTGTGTTTTAATAGAAGCCCCTAGTCTTTCATGTGGGTAGAAGCTGGACAGAGGAGACCACGTTTCCTGCTCTCGTGAAGTTGCTCCAGGAAAAAGTCCCTTGAAAGGGTGGAATGAATCCCTTGGACAAATGATAGCCCTCGCATTGCCTTCAGTGATTTTCCCTGCTCACCATCGCTTGATCTAAACATGTGAACAAACTGGCAATGATCAAGGGCCTCAGCAGTTTCGGAGGCAATATTTATGCAGTGCACTGCCCAAGGTGTCGCTCAACATGATTTATCAAAGTGAAGCGAAACCTACACTATTTGAGAATTCCAGGGGGAAAGCATGGGGGGGGGGGTATCATACAGCATATCCTGCATTTGTCTTGCATGCGCTGTGCTCTGGGTGACAATGTTGAGGAGATGATGTGTGGTTGCTCAACATAGACACGTGGACGCCCGCCTACGGGGTGAAAAACAAGCCAGCGCCGGTCTAGACCCAAGCAGGCTCCTGCTGCACTTGACCCCTGTGACCTCTGGCATGTCTGAGTTTGGCTGCTCGCTCTCAGTTAAAAATGTTACCGCTGTTTTGTTTTTCTTTCCCCAGCCCACTACTAAGCTATCTAGCCTCAGGTCTGTTGAGCTTCTCAATGTAAATGTTCTTATGGATCACAAAGCTTTATGCAAGACAAACAACTTTTCTTTCCAAGATAAACTTGATATACATCTCAGCCAATCAAAGTTAACAATAAATATGCTTTGCTGTGGAGAAATAGTCTGTTGCAAAATTTACTTTCTTCATGTGCCATGAAACCCACTAATGAGGTGCTTTATAACAGATTGCTTCAGGAGCTTGTGGGACTTCAGATCTCTCGGTGGCTGTCAGCAGGGCGCTTGTGAGTTTGAACCACAAACCACCGCAAGATGCAGCAACTAGGGTTTCAAACAGACACAATGGAACACTCTGCCCTCTGGGTGAGGCAGAAAGGGTGTGTGTTCGGTGAGCTCTTTGGCATACAAGCAGTTGCTAATGAGATGGAACGGTGGAAGTAAATTTGTTATGGGCTGCATTCCACATTGCTGGCCTAAAGCAGTGGCACAGCATTGTTAGCTTTTCATCTCCCATCATACACCACAAATGAATCTGCTTCTTCGTTTCGAATCATTTAATGAATCAACACAAGACGAATTTGGAAAACATAACAAATAAACAAAAAACATAAGCAAAATTTATTAGTAACAGACTCAATTTTTACACATTAAAAAAAAAAAAAAAAAAAGCCATATCATATTCACGAGAATGTTGAGCACCACCTTTACATTTCAAAAGCACAGTAATATCTGAGTGTCCCGAGATTGCTGCTTGCTAAAATGAATCTGTGAATGAAGAGGAGCTCAATCGGCCTGTACATTCCGCTGTACCCATTCGGAAAGGGATGTACCCATGACTGTTCGGACAGGGATAAGTAAGAACGGATCGGTAGGGAGGCTCAAAACTGGACTGGACCGGGCAGGGCTCCTTAAAGTTCTTTTAGATACAGGGGCTCCATCATACAACTCGTCTAAGGCTCAATGGCCAATACTACACAAGAGTTTAGGTGAGGTGCAGTGTCCTGCCTGACTGACACCAGATCAGCAGTGTGGGTGCCAAAGCCAGAGCTGACGTGAGCAAGCAGACCTGCGGAATGTGATGTGTGGGTGGGGAGGGAGGAGATGTGGCGGTGGTGGGGTGGGAGGGGCGATGTCCAAGAGCTCGAGGAGGTTCAGCCAATCGGGAGTGTGCTGGCAACACGTCAGTCGGGCCACTGTGGTCCTTACCAGGCTGGGGCGGTGTTGGCAAGTCGTCGCATGCGTCTAAAGTAGAAAACACACACACACACACACACACACACACACACACACACACGTGTAAGTATTTGACAGAGAATCTGACATGCCACTTGAAAATCGTCCAATTCAAATACGCGATAACCTTTCACATATTTCATGTTTGTGTTTTCTTTTTCCCCCGAGATTAAGAGGCATTATCTCATCTCTCAAGATGTACAGTAATCAATCCCTCTCTAGCCAACTTGTGTTACGAAATTCTGTTCTCAGGCGCTGTTGAGATACTCAAGGCTTCCGATCCTTATAATAGATCATTGGTCGGATAATCTTAAGTACCCAAAGGGACTGGATGATTTTCCGGTCATCTTATTTCCTAAGATCTCATCTGAGGCTTGACACTTTCAATTCATACTGTAACAAAATTTTCATGCATGACTGGGAGGTTTTCGGTCTATTAGTGGTTGTGTTGACTTAGACCATGAAATCCAAAAGGCTTCACAGACACTGTGGTAGAGAATGAGTTGCTGCTACCTCTGGCACATCAACGATAGAGGGCATATACACACACAGGGAATCACTAGCTGGGTAAACATCTTAACGCCACAGTTTATCACTCTGATATACTTCATTCTTTCAAACAAAATCACACTACTTAGGAAGTGTCTGTGTTTTTGGGTTGAATAGTTTCCATGTGAGCACCAGGACATTCAACGCCCCCTCACAAGGGTTTTCCCGAGGATGGAAAATGGTTTTGTTGGCAAAAGCAGCCATGGCCTACTGGTTAGGGCTACAGGCTTGTAACTACAGGGTTGCTGGTTTGATCCCCGACCAGTGGACCATGGCTGAAGTGCCCTTTAGCAAGGCACCTAACTACTCACTGCTCCAAGGGTATAGCAGCAGGCAGCCAACTGCTCAGGGGTAGTGTGTGCTGCACCTCACTGTGTGCGCTGTGTGTATTTCACTAATTCACGATTGGGTTAAACACAGAGACCTAATTTCCCTCACAGGATCAAACATGAATAGATTATTATTATTTTATTGTGGGTCTCAGGTTTTGTCAGTTACTCCCTGGTCTTTTTCTTTCTTTCTCTGTCTTTCTTTCTAAACTCTAACAGGCATCTCTTTCACTCTGTTTTAATAATCTTACATGAACGTTTTGTATAAACTATTCACTTTTATCCACAACGAAATTCCAGCTCCATCCTCCTCCACTCACCTGGTGTTTCTGTCCTGGTCCCTAATCTTCTTCTCCATCTCAGCGTCAGTGAGGGTCTCCAGCAGGGGGCACCACTGGTCAGCGTCTCCCGTGTTCCTGATGGCAATCTCCACCGTGGGCAAGGGATTTTCACTGCAAGCAAGGGACACCGCAGTCAGTCACTTCAATCAGGCAAGGCTGAAACTACTATGTTCTACCGCAAGGCAGTTAATTCTGGGCCATCTCAACGAATCAGGTCATGGCAGAGGCATGCAACTTCACATTCATGCTATGAATTTTAAAAAGCACAAAGGGTGATTTGGTGGCAGACCAAGAACTGCAATACATTCAAACCTTTATCAACAGCAGGTTGTAACCTGTTTTTTTATTCCTCTGAATAAGTCAAAACAGGTTCCAGAACTAAGCACATTGTTAATTCCAAACAGTGGCTTCCACTGCCTTACAAAGTTTTGGTACATGTTCACAAATGACTCTGGCTTATGGCCAGACCTACATGTCCAGCTAGATTAACCAACATGATTTGGATATGAAACTGATCACAGCTGGAAAGAACTACCCAGATGATTCAAGATCTGCTCTGGTTTTATGCCTTTGATCACTCTTAATAATGCATCTGGTCTTTCATTTACAGCTGATTATTTAAAAACTTTGCCTTATCCCATTATGCATAGCATTGAAGACCGCAAAGGAGCCGGAAGGGTAGATTATGAGAGAAAATTGCACTAATAAATGGTATCATAGAGGTCATGTGAATCACTGGAAAGATTTCCTACTTGACACCAGTCAAAAGATGTGCTGAGGGGAAAAAGAGGACTAGAGAGGAGTGTTTGTAGGGTGGTGTGTGTATCTAATGTGCTGTATAAATGTAAACAAAAGCTACATCATCAACCACAGGATGGAGGGCGACAGCTGGTCGATCTTTTGCACACAAAACAGGAGGTGGACAAAATCTCAGAATATCTGAAGGAGTTTCATGCTGTAAACAGGATGTGGTCTCTCTCGCTTTCTGTGTGTGCCTGTTTCAAGGACACAACCCATTCATGCTTTGAGTCACTTTGACACAAAATAAAAGCAATAACACCGTCAATACCTTCTATGACACAAAGTAAACCGTGACGTGTGAACCTGGATGTCCCTAGAGTCATGTTTACAACTTGTAACAGGTCACAACCGTCACAAAAAACAACAGGCCTAACCGTGAATATATGGCTGAAGAAACCCCAGTCAGTAACTCATTCTGTCTGTGGTGTGTACACAGATTCATTACTATCAGCAGAAACCACACACATGCATGCTCTGTCACTGCCACATTGTGGGATGACCTGTGAATCTGTCTGATAAGCAGAAAAAGCTCTTTAATCCATGTGGTGGGTATACAGCAAGCCTCCGGGCTCCTTGCAGTATATGACACAGGCTTTATATGGCTATAGCACATGGATGCATGACGTTAATTTCCACATATAAGCACTTGAAATATCACCCATGATCACCCACTGCGTTCGCTCTTGAAAATGGTAAATACAAAAAGAAAAAGGCATAAATAAAACTTCCACATATCTGCATGATCAAGGGAGTCAGCACAGTTCTACAATAAATCATGTCACAATCATCTGTTTGGAATCAGATACAATGTTCTAGAGAGGCAAAGGATTAATGTGTCTGTGTGTATATGCATGTTGGTATATGTGTGTGTGGGTGTGTGTGCGCGCGCACGCTGGATGGTCCACCAGGATCTAATTAAATGGAGCCATTCTAAGTTCGGCTGAGTGACAGGTTACTGACTGACAGCTTAACCACCTCCGTTCCCCCCTCTTGCCCTGACAGCTCAAAAGCTATCGCTAGCTGCCAACCACAGCTCAAGAGGCTAAGTGCTTCAGTGTGTGCGTCACCATGGCGACATTCTGCGAGGAAGAGCACCTGTATAAACAGTACTGTGTCTCTTGTCTGTGCATTAGTGGTGTGTGTGTGTGTGTGTGTGTGTGTGTGTGTGTGTGTGTGTGTGTGTGTGTGTGTACATCTGCAAGTAATTCTAAACACATTTTAAAAGGAGCGATTAAATTCTGTCTGTGCCCCATCATAGAACATGTTTTTTTTCTATTGATGCAAGTTCTAGTCAACAGACATATACACATGTTGCATACTACATTTGTTTACAGGACTTGAATAAATGTGTCTGTCACGTTGCATACTGTATGTGAAGTGAATATCAAGTGTATTTATGTGTAATTGAGAGAGGGGAGGTGGTGGTGAGTGGTGGAGAGATTGTGTGAGTGAGTGAGTGAGAGAGAGAGAGGGCTTGTGTGTGTGTGTGTGTGTTTGCGTCTTACCTGAAAGCATACGTCCTCTGGTGCCAGCTGAGTTGTCCTCTGATGCTGTAGGCAATGGTGGTGACAAACTCTCCACCCAGGCCCAGCTCAGAGCACAGTTTCAATGCAAACTGTTCCGGAGAGTTCTCCTGCTCACACATGTCCCACTCAAACTGATCCACCAGGGAGATGTTCCCCACGTGGATGTTGAGCTACAGTTTAAAAACCCACACAAAAGAAGTCACACTCAAGAAATACATGGTAAAGAAATTTGCAGGACCAACAATCTCTCATCAGGCAGACAATACAGGAAATATTAAATTGCACTTAACCCCATCAGCCACAACACCACCACACAGACACACACACTTGCACTGAGCTACTACGAGGAAACTCTGTAGCATCAAGTCACCCACACACAGAAATACACATATAAGAACACATATCATTATAAACAACCTTAATATTACCAATGCTCTCACCCACACACACACACACACACACAAGCTCTCTCACCTTAATGATGACCCTCTGGTCTGTCTGCTCCTCCAGGAGGCTGTCAGTGGGGTAGGACTCCATCTGCTGGCGGATGGCAGAGGCGATAGCAGGAACAAAGGTCAACGGATTCAGGTCTAGGTCATCACACAAAATCTCTGCAAACATCTCTGGGGTCATCAGCTTTTCTGGAAGGTGTAAAGAGAACAGGGGAGACAAAGAGAAAGGAGCGGGGTATGGGTCAGAGACAGACAATGGGAGAGAAAGGCCATTGGCCATGGGGTGTGAGTGAAAAAGTCTGATAATTCAAAATCACAGACATATGGCTTCAACATGGCATTCATATGCATGCACATGTCCCAGTGACAAGATGGTAGTAATCTCTAGGGCATTACTCTGAAGAAAACGGTTTCCATTAATGCTGACATCTCTGATTGATAGCTAGATTTAGTAGTGGAGAAGAAATGACACATTAATGAATGGAAATGGCAAGTGATTGTGTGTGTACACTGATTTAAATTACTGTAAGAAATAATGACTACCATTCATGTTCCAAGTGAAAGCATCTCGCAGTTTCTGCCCGTCGATCTCCATATCAAGGCGGATGGGAACCAGAACTTCTGGCTGAGACGCATTCTCGTGGATTACAGCCGGATCGTGGTCATCAAAACTACAGAGTGAAACAACAGTGTGAGGCTAACTGACTCTGGGACAGCCTGCATCAGAGCATTGTATATTGTAGTAGCAAAATTATTTTTTGTACACATGGAACTGTGCTGATATTTATTTAGTTCCCTTTACCTATATGCAACATCTACAAGTACTCTACTGCTTTATTTAATCTGAAATTAGCATTTATACTGAAGCTGTCAATGTCTGATTTCTGCATATTGGATATTCTGTTACCAGAGTGGAAAGGTCCTCTTTTTATCTCGGCCCAGGCGATTGCGGTTGATGGCAGTGGAGCAGGGCACAGCGTCCAAGTGGTGTGAGCTGTTGGGGAGAGTGGGCACCCACTGGCTGTTTCGCTTTGCTTTCTGTTCCCTTCGGAAAGTGAGGATAGACAAAATATTAAACAGACTGCCTGTCTACAAAGTCACAGATTTTTCTCACTTTTGTGTGTCCATGCAATATGGTTTGAGGTTTCTGACATTTGGTTATTCTATCCCTATAATATAAATGTTTACCAATCAGCTCTTGTACTTCAGCTGTTTTTCCCAGTCTGTGTTACCTGAGATATGCGGGAGGCTCAGTACTGATGGACACAGCTTTATATTTTTCATCGTTGCCTTCAAAGATCTCTTCACACTCTGAGGCCTTCAGGAGTGTAACGCTGGTGGCTAAATATTTATATCCATTAGCAACATCAGACTAACACATAATTAAAAATTACTAGATGGTTGACACTAATGGGTTCAAAGAGAAATGTGATGTATTCATCCAGGTTACTAACGGCGGTGACGTAGGTTAATGCACAAGATGTCTACGCTGTTATAGTTTGTCGTTTTCGTTTTGGGTCATCTTTAAAAAAATCACAACAGAACGAAAGAGTTTGCCCCAGTTAAAGGCATTAACTTACCATGTGATGAAGCAACTATTTTCTTTCTCTCCTCAACAGAAGCGAGCCTTCTCCACAATGATGGGTACCTTTTGTATAAGGACCCTCTAAACATGCGCAAGTAGTTTCCAACCTGAAAGCAATAAATAAATCTTTGAAGCACCAGTTAACTTACATTAGCATGAAGTGGAGTCAGGCTAACGTTTTGTTGTCAGTTGATAGCTAACCCTCGCTAGCAAACACTAGAGGGCTTCATTCAACGGGCCTGTTTGCAAAGGCCTTGCATGCTTTACTCCTTTGAAGAGATCCTTTAAAACTGAGCGAAATTAAATTCAGCCAACGTTATGTTCATTCATGACAAGAGACTGACGGATTATTCATTCATTTTTTTTCACATGCGGCAATGTTAATGTAAACAGCAATCAATTTTCGTCAGGAAACAAAGGGAGTATGAGCTAGCTTGTGGAAATGCTAGCGGATATTTCCACATTTATCGTATTATTTTTTTCTTTATCTTGATCCCATACAAACAAATAAACATAAAATTCATTAAGTGCTGTATACCTCTGATCCAACCATATAGAAATCCCCATCTTGCTCTAGCTGGAATTTTATCGGTTTTTGGCCAAAGGTTTTACTTAGCGCCATCTTTGCGGTTAGCTTGTCTTGATACAACTACTGCGTCTGCGCAATCGCTCACTTGGCTCTTCTTCGTTTGAGTTTCGTGCAGTAATCGTGCAACCCTCTTCCGCCACCTGTACTTCTGGAGGGAAACAATGTTCTACAAAGACTATCGCATTTCATCTCCCCTTCAAAAGTGAGTGAAGTATAATGTATGGTAAAATGTCAACTTGACTTTGAGCTGTATATCTTGAGTGTGGTTTCTTCCTGTCTACATAAAAATGCTGAAAAAAACGTATTTGCAGAGTACATTTTCATTGGTTTCACTTGCACAAGAATGTCCCATAGGGGGCAGTAATCTCGGTATCAATATTTACATGCAACTGGTAGCTATTGCCCGCCTAATCGTAGAAGAAGAAAGGAAGCGGAAGTGTGCGGGAGGTTTAAATCGTCCCGCTTGAGGCGAAAGGGAGATAGTGCTGCTGCTGCTGTTGTCGTCGGTGTTACATGCGAGAAGTTGGAGAATATACGAAGGCTTAAAATGTCATTGGAAAGGTATGGATAGTTTTCAGATATTCATGTGCGAATTTGTTAAGGATATGTGCAATGCGTGTTGATTATTCGAACATTTCAATGTGTGGAGTAGGTGACATGCAGTACGGTTCCAGGCGGTACAACAGTGTGGACAGAGCAACGTTAGCCATCAAATTATCTTTGTGGTAGACAATGCTAAACAACTGTTTATTCTATTGAGTGCACAACTAGCATATAAAAAGAATAAAATCTGTGATCATTGTTTATGAATGAAATTCGAAAGGCAAATTAAATTTGACCATGTGTTCAATCAGAAAGGCTTTTGCGCGCTCAATTTGCCCGGCAGTCAAAGCCAATATTGGATCAGAACAGCATGTGCAACTAATGACCTCGGTGTCATATATTTTGTGTATTGTTTATATCAAACAAATCTTTCTTTGATGAATTATGTGTTCTATTTGATATGGAAAAAGGAAATGCTCAATGTAACGTTTTTATGGCGCGATTATACGATGCCATCCCTTGAGCTAACCTGCCTGATTGCCTAGCATAACGCTAATGGCGGGCACCACTCTTACTTAAATTCGTGTCTACAACGCATAAATGTGTCAGTTGCAATAACATAAAGGTAAAGCTAATGTAAGGACATGTATGTAAACTCTTTATTCACCTGGCTCATATTTCATGTCAATAGTGTGTTAATTGGCGGCACGCCATGCACCAAGTTTTGCCGTCTGTTTATCATTGTAGCCATAGCAGATGCTATGTTCCTCACATGTACATTGTTGGGTTTACCCACACTTTTTGATCTCTCACAAATGTAAATAACCCATTACTTGCCTATGTATTGTCCATCCACTGAGGCTGCATGTTGTTATGTTTTTCGTGGTTAAACTTAGCATCAGTGTAAGTATGTATGGTATCGCTTGGCGCTCAATCGCAGGCGCCACATGCTTGTGCGCATTCGTGGCACACGTCTTCCATTGTACATAAACAAATGTATGATGTTGCAGAGTTTTGTTTTTTTTTTTACTTTCTTGCTGATTACCTAATTTCATGAAAATGCTCAAATGTATTGGTTATTCCTTGACTAAAGTGTTCTGTTTCTCAAGGCCCCTTCAGGAGCTCCCTTGCTTGAGCGAAAATCTGGAGAACTCCCTGCTAGACTCACAGAGGAGTAAACGATCGAAACGGCCTCATGATGCATGTATCGATGCCGAAAATACTCCCCAGGAACTAATTCAAAACTGGTCACCACCCCATAAACACCCGCGGGTTACAGAGAAGGGTAAAGAAAACGATGAGAACGTGTTTGTTTTGGCAAGGCGGCCCAGGAAGCGGAGAGATTCCGTAGGTATGTGGCTCTTTTAGTGTTGTTTAACTAAATAAATCCTTGTTAGCAAGGACGCATGATATTTAAAAGTAGGACATAACCTAGATTGTCCTGTATGCTCAGGTTTCAGGGTTATCTGGACCTCAGTCCTCACACACCCTTTTGATCTCAAAAGAGCATTGTCCCTGTATGACCTATTGTTTTTAAGTAGAATAATATTTATTGCAACTGGTGAAACTATCTCGACTTGTTATGTCCATTTGTCTTTAACTCCTTGTCTTTGTCATCTATGGCAGGTGCCTGCTGGGACCGACTTCCTGATGAGCTTCTGCTGAGAATCCTGTCCTGCCTCTCTCTGCGGGATCTGCTCCGGACATCCAGGGTCTGCAAACGCTGGCACCAGCTCTCGTATGTTATGGCATCAGAATTACAAACTACAACATGGGTTCTTAAAGGTTTTTAAAGTTTTTGGGAGTCCTTCGTATGCTAACAGTTTCTCCTTGGCCTTAAAGCAATTTTTCAGAGTAATTCCAGTCATAGCCATGTTGTACAAGCTCACCGTGTGCTGTCAGTAGGAAGGTGAACGGGAGAATTTTGTACTACATAGAGTGAAAAGCAAACATGCAGCTTATGGTATCAGATTACTTTCGCTTTCATTACTCACAGTACCATTCAGTTAGCGTTAGCTGTCGGTTCGCTATGTGGTAAATACTCTGAACTGTCGCTTTAAGTGATAAGTGAGTCTATTGGGGTGTACTGAAGTGTGTTTGTACTCCAGGTTTGATGAGTCCCTCTGGCAGAGTGTGGATCTGGAGGGAAAGGTTCGCCTTGGCAATGGTCTCGGCCAGGTGCTGTCTGCTGGTGCCTTGAGACTGCGATGCCCGCACACTTCAATTGGAGAACCTTGTTTTACCCATAAAGAGTAAGTTCCAAGAGCAGGGCTTGCTAAAACTAGCAACCTGAAAAACCTAATACCTGTATTATGGGCATGAAATGTAAGAGTTTAGAAGGATTGCTAGATATGTGATGATTAATACAACTGAGGCAACATTTTATCACACACTAAACATGCAACTTCTGGTGAACTACAGATATGATAATATTTTTGGACAGTTTGAACTGACATGACCTCATTGAGTTATGCTGTGTTTGAGCTCAAGCTTAAAGCATTCTAACCTAGTTTTATGTCTTTGTATGATCTGTACATCATGTACATCATTGGCTTACATATTAAAAAAAGTGATCTTTGACTCCTTGTGTCCACAGACAGCTGAAGGTTCAGCACATGGATTTGTCTGGTTGCACCGTCACTCCTGACATAATTTATGACGTCATTTCCCGCTGCACTCAGCTTCAGAACCTAAGTCTGGAGGGGCTTGCGCTTTCAGATGGCATTCTACAGTATGTATAAACTTTGCACCCCTGGTTAATTTAACACATTCAAAGAAGAACATTTAAGGGTCAGCCTACCTTTTTTGTCTATGCTTGCCTACATTCTAGCCTGAGTGCTCTATTTCTTTCATACTGTCTTTGCACGTTTCTTAAAATAAACTTTATGAAAGCATTATTTAAAAAAAAAAAATAACATTTACATTGACATTACGTTTATTACCACACCCTTGCATGAATTATTTGTTAATATCACTAATAGCCATACTGGCCATAATGCCCTCTTCAGTCAGCTCTTCTGTGCTACTGTGACACTCATACCATACAGTAGAAGAGGAATAAACTTCTCTTGGATGCAGTATAGTTGTGAAAGGGACTTTGTTATGGGCAGTTGGTTTCAGGTAATGGTTAGTATTTTGGCTGAAATTGCCATCCAAGTTATTTTTGCAATCTTCAGACATGCCAACATGTACGCATTTTGCGTAGCACTCACGCATTTTGACCTCCTTGTACGCTTGTACGATTTGTTGTTCTAAATTATGCATATTTCTAGCGTTTCGTCCGTTTCAGGGTCGAGAAATTAGTACTCATAAAATTCTTTCAGGGTTGGCATGTCTGAATCTTATGTAACCACAGTTAGCATTCAGAGGAATTGGGATGCTGAGGATTATTTCTGACTGTGAAGAAATCTAGAAGCATGTGCAGGAAAGCTCGTTGGTGATGAGAGTGTATTTTTTCCGTCTAGGTCTCTGGCAAAGAATCCACAGCTGGTGCGCCTGAACTTGAGTGGATGTTCGGGATTCTCTTCTGAAACTCTTGCGGAAATGCTTCGGTCCTGCACAAAGTAAGATTGAGTATGAGCAGTTTGAGAGATTAATTGAACTGTAGTATTTGCAATTTAACATTTATTAAACCCTTTTAGTCCACTTGTTATATTTTGAACATTGTTATGAAGTTGAGAATACAGTGGAAATTTAGCTTTGTCATAGTCAATGGTATGCCTTTGCTATGAGTATCAGGTTGTGACACAGTCTGAATTAGATTTAGACTTCCTCTTTTCCTTTCTTGTCTGTAGGCTGACAGAGTTGAACGTATCCTGGTGTGACTTCAGCAATGAGCATGTGAAGGCTGTGGTGAGCAACGTCAATCCATCCATCTCCCAGCTCAACATCAGTGGCTACAGGCAGAACCTCACCATGGAGGGTAAGCACATGACTGCTTAAAGCAGTACCAGGCAAGCCTGGGTTTTTTTAATTTTATTTTAGTTGTTGTTGTTGCCTCCTGAGCTCTCCCTACGGATGCCGATTTAATAATAAAAAAATAACAACTACATGGTACATTCTCATCAATCCATGATGTGTTGGCAAACCAAAGAATAGGAACCAGCGATCCTCATTTTGGAAGAGTTATTAGAGTAGTTGACTGGCAAGATAATAAATGCGATTTTGGTTTCTTTCAGTTTCATTTTCATATTGCAAGTGCTTCTAACTAGGTGCAAGACTTCTGATGTATGCACTGGGAACTGACAATCGTTTACTGTTTTTCACAGATTTGCGTTGCTTGGTAGAGAGGTGTCCCCACATAGTCAATCTGGACCTTAGGTGAGAAAGAAATGGTTGAAAAACATTTTCGTGCGTGTGTGTGTTCCTTACAGAACAGCATCTTGAGATCTTACGCATTGTGAATATGTTCAGTGTAACTGACTTCTGTATTTGTCTTTTTGTTGCAGTGACAGCGTTCTGGTGACCTTAGACAGTTTCCCCATCCTGCTGCAGTTGCCGTCCCTCCAACACCTGGGCCTTAGCCGCTGCTATCAGATCCATCCGGCAGCCCTACTGTAAGTAGTACACACAAGAACTGTGCCTTTCTGTGAGTGAAACTAATCGCTCTTTCACACTTTTCCTCTTTGAGAGTACACACAGGCACTCACTCTTTCAAACTTTCTGTATCCCTTTCTTTGAGAACTACACACAAGCAGTCCTTTTATGTCAGTAGTACATGGTCTCTCTACAATGGTCTCTTTCCCTCCCATGTCTGTCTGTGAGACATGCATGTGGTCTATTTCACCCCACATCACTTTTTTTTTTTTTTTCCCCTTCCTATCTGAGTACACATGACCACTCACACACACTTTCATTATCCTTTTCTTTCGTTGAGTATTGCACACAGTTGGTCTCTCCTTTCCTCTTTGCATTCACTTGTGAGTAGTCTCTTTCTCCTCTGCCTCTTTCTCTTGCCTTTTGAACAGAAGTGGGTAGGGAGAGATGTACTGTAGGGCGCTATTGCTCAGGGGTCAGGCGTTTTTGCATTGTCAGGTTGCTGGCAGTACCCAACCCTCACCTGTATATGCTCCCTCATTCTGTCTCCTTCTGCTCTCTGTGTCCCTGCAGTGAATTTGAGCGGTTTCCAGAGCTGCAGACGTTGGAGGTGTTTGGGCTGGTGCAGGACAGCCACCTGACTGTCCTGATGAAGGAGCTACCCAAACTGCGCATAAACTCCCAGCGCTTCACCGTCATAGCCAGGCCATCGCCCTCCAGTCGAAGTTCTGGGTCCATGTGGGGACTTGGCTGCCGTCTAGTCTATAAGCTATAGTATTTTCTGGCCAAAGGTTACAAGAGTGGGAGTTTGACAAATGGACCAAAACCTTTGCACAACTAGTTAAGGTTGCAGCAAGGACTCAAAAGGGATTTTTATGGGCTTTATCAGTGGCACCAAAATGTTTCAATTGGGTAGTTATTCAAGCTTTTAGTCAACAGCTAAAAATCAATTCAACACCAGTTTTTATGCCAAGTTAACCATGTCTAATTTTATATATA
>JAVQKI010062406.1:0-10153 GCA_036025975.1 Nematalosa erebi
AAATGATTGTGAGGATCTCAATAAGATAAATGCCTTAATCTTGTTTATACAGAATGGAACATTAACCTTTCTAGCCAACATTTCAAAATTGATTTGGAAAGAAAAGAAAAAAGGAAAAACACTCCTACTACTGTATGTTCACTCAATGCATCTGAATTGGAATTCAATAACGGTTATCCAATAACTAAGAGATACATGAACATGTCCATACAGATCTTTTGGTAAACCACCACAAATACTTGCAAGGCCACAGCATTACCCTCCTCTACCATTTAACTTCCCCTGTTCACTGTGCCATATTTCTCCCTCCACGAACTGCCAATAGTCATGCATGCTTCACAGCTAAATGGAAACTGTGAGAAGAACCCGAAGGCTGCAGGTCTCCCCCCCTCCTTAAAAGAGACTGAGGTCATCCGCAAGCACCGGCAGGGCGGCTCAACTATTGGCTGTAGCAACGAGATACTGTGCGCGCCCTGTTGAGGCCAAGGGACTAGACCTGGTGCCAATGGCTCGGGTGCCTCCATTCAGGCTCAGCCGCCCAGATACCCCCGCCAACTAGCAGCAGCAGGAATGTGTGCTTACGACTCTTGGGGGCCTGCGAGCGTGCCTGAGCAGCTCTCCGAGAATATTGCTCAATGTTTCAAAAACTTTAAGCGTTATCATCACACAGGTTTGGAGAGATAACACTTTCAGATATCTGTGACAAAAACACTTTGTTGCAGAGCTTTCTGACTCGAGTGAGGTGATTTAGCCATCCTTACTTGCTGGTGAAGCTGCATGGAAGGGTTCCAGACATGCTCAAACACCTCGACTGAATCAAATTACCCAGCAGCTAAGTGGAGGGGTAACCACTGCAATGAGCGGTGGTGGAAAAAAGTCAGAGTGGGGTGTTGGGGGAGAAACCAAGACGGAGGCCTCCGACTGAACCATGACCTGAGCTAAGCACCCTGAGAAACGAGACTTGCTCAGACATGGGGGACCTCCTCACCGCGCCAGGCTGAACTTAAAGCAGATGCTTTCTTGTATGGAGTAGAGGGAGGGGGAAACCAAAGAGGGAAAAATGAAACCACGAGTCACTTCACAAGCAGTCAGAGAGACAGCCATCCTCTTTGCTAGAGACACATTCACTCACTCACTTACTCACACACACACACACACACACACACACACACACACACATCCACCCTCCCCACCATCACTCTGAGGAAAGGTCATGTTGAAAGAGGAGGAGGAAGAGAAGGACGCCATCTCTGTTCTGCTCCACTAGCGTGAATCCCATGCATTTTCATTTGATCTCCCCAACCAAAGCCCTTCTCTTGTATGACTTAGCACTTAGCCTTGGGGCAGAGACAGACAACAATAGCATCTGTGCACTGAACACTTTCTCCTCGTACAACAAAACACAATGCTTGGCACAGGCCTTGACACTGCAGAGCTGAAAGATGTAACCTAAGGACAGTGGGGAGGACACTTATCCACTTGCAATGTCGACTGTGAGCGTTGAAGCAAGCACTGGTAGAGAGATAAAGAGAGTGCTGGATGGAGATCAAACTACAGTGCTGTGGTGTGTGTGTGTGTGTGTGTGTGTCGAATGATCCCATGCTGGGGATCTGGCCGAGTGGATGTGTGGTTGGTGGGGGGTTGTTGGAAGAGTCCTGCTCCGTCCCGGCACAGCACAGAGGAGTGTGGGAGAGAGGAAGGGTGGGATTATTGGTCTCAGCAGCGAGTCGGCGAGAAAAGAAGTGGAGTTCAGCCAGCCAGCCAGCCAGTCAGCCAGCAGCCGGCTTCCCTCCTCTTCTGACCAGCGCCCTCACACCACAGCTGGGCTCCATTAGCCCATCACCAGAGAGTCCACACACCCACTAAGAAAGACAGAGACACACACACACACACACACATACACACACACACACACACACACACACCCACTCTCTCTCTCCCTCACACATACACAGTCTCAGCTTCCCATCCACATTCTCCCGAAAAGATCAGTTTCTCTAACTCCTTCACTATGGTATAAACTATATACAGATACAGAGATAACAGAGCTAAGAACATTATGTGAACAAAAAGCACCCAAGGTTAGCCTTTAAGATGGATATGTCCACTTCATCTTCAAATGTGTACACACACACACACATGCACACACGCGCACGTACACACACGCACACAACCTGTTTGTGTGCACTGGCATATACAAACACATCATGAGACAGTATATACATACATACTCTTAGCAAATCATAGGGTACCCCATAATTTCAACAAGCACTACAAAAAGACTGGCTAAAAGCTTAATCAGAAACCAAACATGTCCTAAAGTTTCGCTGAGCTTCTTCTTTTGTAGGGGTTTAGACAGTGTTCCCTGTTTAGGCTTACTGGAGCCATGCTGAGGGGGGTCATGCCTTTGTGCAAGGCCACAGACAGCAAGGGAAAACAGGAAACACCCCACCCCATCCTTCAGTGCGATAAGACTGATGATCCTGAATCTCCCTCCCTCACACATCATCCAGGAAACACTGGGACCCTCGGAGTTACTCTCTACAGCACCCAAAAATAGAGGCGTGACCACACACACACACACACACACACACACACACACACACACACACACACACACACAGACTTGAAACATACATATGGAGACATGTTCTGGACAACCAGGAAGCCACCCCTCCCCATTCCCTATATCCAGTTTTTCTCCCTTTCTCACTCTCTACCAGCGATGGCTGACCCACACTAGGCACTAGGGATATTATAAGTTCGATGCCAGGGAAAAAAAAAACAGCCACCCCCACTTCTGCCACTGCCAACAAACAGATGCAGAGACACACAGAGACATATATACACACACACACACACACACACACACACACACACACTCCTAGGCTCTCTCTCTATATGTACTATGTACAGAACATGTATGCTAATGTCTTGACCTCCATAAACTAAAAAACAGAGCAGTGATGGTAATTGCCTTCCACTCACATATAAACACCCACATTTAAACACACACACTCAGACACAAACACAAACACACACACACACACACACACACACACACGCAAAACGTTAATAGGAACCCCTAAGCACATCACTGCACACTATTTAAATGTACTCTGAATTGCAAATGTGACACTGGAAGCCTCATTCTCTATGGAAACGTATTCCAGCCGCAGCTTCCAAAGAACCATGAGCCTAGAGCAGAGTGTTCATTCCTAAAAATCACCACTGTCCATCTGGAACTGATCCCAAAATTCCAAACCTGAGAGCACAATCCCATCCACAGGATGGAATAGCCCACCCACAGCCCAGACAGACAGGGACAATGCCTGCCGATGCATGTGTTTGTATGTGTGTGTGTGTGTGTTTAAGAGAGGATGTTTCTTTTTTTGTCCCGATTTGTGAGCTTCTCTGTCTGCTAATGTTTTTTTTAGAGTGTGTGTGTGTGTACACATGTCTGTGTTTGGGAGACTATGTTTTTTAGTTCACTATGTTTGTCGCCATCTGTGTATGTTTATGGATGCAGTGTATCTCTGTCCTGTGCATGTGGTTGTGTGGGTTAGTGCCAGATAAGCGTTCTGTGCGCATGTTTGTACACGTGCATGTGTGTCTTTGTGGATGTATGTGTATATATATGTGTGTGTGTGTGTGTGTGTGTGTGTGTGTGTGTGTGTAAGCATGTATGTGTGTGTGTGTGTGTGTACGTATGAGTGAGCTGCACTTGTGAGATCATTGTTTGAGTTTCTTCTCTTGGGGAGGAAAAGTCAAGCACTCAGATGAACAGGGAGGCACAAGAAAGGGAGGACTTTCGCAGCACAACACCCACGCTTCAGCGAACACAGCCACACACACACGCACACACACACACACACACACACTCATTCACAAATACACACACGCACACTCTAACCAAAGGGACACTCAGGCATAACATGCCGAGTTCTCCCCTCACGCTAGCAAACAAAAAAAAGTCTTGTCTTGTTTCACTGCTGAAAAGAGCTCTCATTCTTTCATAAACAGCTCCCTTGTTGCTAAGCTTTCCCTAAACCTGCAGCAAGGCACTGGAGACCAACTAAACACTGATTTAAAGACTATAGCAAAACACAAAACATTGTCTTTAATTTCAGTTAGAGCACACTTGCAGCCCTCTAAACTTGCCTGTTTCTGGAAAACGAATAAGTGGAAACAATCTCACAATGTACTGGCATTGTAATTCACATTCAAACTGCTCCTTCACAGACAATTGTTCACTCTATCTCTCTTTGTCTTCTCTTGTCTATCCCTCTTCTCAGTTCTCTACTCTGTAGTTGTTCTTATGAATTTCTAAAAAGGCTTAAGGTCTTTACTTTGGGTGAATTTTAGGCAAAAACCTCAATTACATTGGACTGGTACTGCACTTTATAGTAAAGATGACTTTCCCTGAGACTTCCTATCTCTTCTCTCTCTCTCCTCCACGACTTCTTCTCTTTATCTCTCTCTCTCTCTGTCTCTCTCCATGACTACATCTCTATCTCCATGTCCATCTTTTCCTAATTTTTCTCTCTATTTCTCTCTTTCCCTGTCCACGCACCAGAGGGGACTCTGGGAGGAGAGTTCAAGGATGGAATGTGTTCCAGCGATGCCTAATCTACTACAGATCTAGGGGAGAGACAGTGGCCCCTGAGCAGAATACTCAAAAGGGTGGGGCCCCCCATTATGAACGGGAAATTACACACACACACAAAAAAAAAAAGAACGAGGAGAGGAAGAAGTAAAGGAAGAAGATGGTGAGGAGGAGGATGGAGGGATGCAGAAGATAGATTCACTCTTAAAATGGCAGGAATTTCGCCTGGACCTCAGAGGAATGGAGCGTGGCGCTGAGCTACGGTGAAAGAATGCGAACTGTGCTGGGGTGCGTTCCCCAGCTTCCCCCTCGTGCTCTTCTGACAAACAGAGGAGCTTTTCATTGTGTTTCTGATGGCCAGCCAGGCAGCTAGCAAAGGCCACATCAAGACCATCTCAACCCACTTCCTCTGCTGGGAGCCCATGCAGGAAGTGGGCTATTAGAAGAGCCCCGTCTCCCAGAGGCCTTGGCTGGCAGGCAGAGATGACAAGCAGTAAAGTGGGCGCTATCTCCCAAGGATACTTAGCCCTGACCTGTGGCTGGCGCGTGTATGCGCGCACACGTGTGTGTGTGTGTTTGTGTATGTGTTTGTGAATATGTGTGTTTTCATGTGTGTGCTCGTTTGGAAGCAGAGCTATTTACTCTTTACTTTCCTTAAATATTTACAACAGACAAGGCTCCAGGGATTCAAGTCCTTTTCCTGCCCTGAAAAATGCTAAATATATACCTAGAATTTGTTGAGTCAGTGACAGAGGAAAAAAAAAAAATACAGCTTCCCATCAGCAACAAAGGAAGGGGACAAGCACAGATGACTAACCCACTAGCAATCTGGTTCTACTTCAAAATGTGATCAAATAAAAAAGTTGAACTTCAAAACACACAAAAACACACAAAAGTGTTGTGTGAGAACAGTGCCCTAATGAGGCAGCGGTTGTGTGCGGTAGATGAGGCTCACCTGAACACTCTCCCTCAGGCTCCGCAGTTCCCTCACCAGCTGCTCCCGCTCAGTTAAAAACCCGCGCAGCAGATCTGCAACAAGATGGAAAAATACAGATGAAAACACTACAACAAAGAAAAAAAAGAATGAGAAGTCACACACTTCAGCAATAAACTGTTTAATCTAACATGACACTTCAGAGCAAAACACATTTGTTTATGCCTCATCCACTAGTTCTACAATGGGATTGCTATGGCAATGCTGAATGTGACTTGTTTGATAAAAGGAATGCTGGTGATATCACACAGCAAGGCTTGACTTGATCATGACTTTTAAGGCAATGCGAACACAACGCGGCTGAGCTCCAGTCAGTCGCTGACACCAAACTTGTGCAATACTGGCGCAATATTGATGCCGTCTATGAGCAGACAATGAGTGGAGGGCCTGTGATTCATAGCACTTCCGTCCGTACAGTAACAGAGAGCTTCGAGCCCACATGTTGGAGTCAGAGAGGGAATTCTGATGTGAGCCAAATAACACAATCACAACCAACTGTGCACTCACACAGCATAACTCAGAGGTTATGCATCAGTGTGTAGAGAATGAAAGATTTGCGCAGCTGTCCATTCTGGATTTGGATAATATAACTTGTGAGGACAGTGAGCTTAGGGCCCATGGTAGCTCTTTCTCTGATTTATTGCAAATGGTCTGGCCTTTCCCCTGCTTCTTCACGCATTTATTTACGGAACCATTTTCTCAGGCTTAGTCTGAGGACAGTCTTACTGTGTCTTAACATCGGGCCGAAGGTTGGACATTTGATTGTGTCAGGCCTGTCGACGAGTGTTTGTGGGCCATATCTGATTCAGTATGGGCAGAACGGTATCGGTAGACCTCTGCCAATTCCTTTGCAGCTGATTGAATATGTAGAATTAGATTGCAGTCACTAGTAAAGGGATGTACTGAGGTCACAGAGTGCTATCAGTAGAAGAAAGAATGAGGAAAAAAGAACGAGGTACTGTACAACATACCTGACGTTTTGTGATTCAGGTCTACCGATGTACAAAATTTCCTCATTTCTTTTCCAACTGACAGCACTCAGTGGCCTACAACAATAAGGCTATGGGTTGAAAGGCCCCTGAATATCTCTATAAGGGCTCATCTTGAGGATACTTTGAGTAATCAAACAAGTACAACATACATGTCAATGAAATATGATGGTGTATGATGTCTTACCAGCCAAGTTTGGCGTGGGATCAGTCGATGAATGCAGTCCCAGTGCTTTCCGGCATTGTTCTAGAAGGTTCTCCTCCACACATGGGCTTCCTGGCCCACTGGTTGTTTCAGTGAGACATGACCCCAGCCCACTATCCTTCTCCTGGAAAGTCTGCTCAGCGGGCTTAACAGGTGAGCTAGGAGTCCTTGCTGATGACAGAGGAACAGTGGTACTACTAATAGAAGAAGAGGTGGAGAAGAGGGAGGCCTTGGGCCCACCCCGTCCCAAAGTCTCCCTCTTGACTGACGAGGAGATTCCTGCTTTAACTGGAGATGGACAGGCCCCTGAGCCTATCACAGCCCAGTCCTGGCTGGTGTTAGGGGAGCCTGTAATGCTGGTGTCCAGGTTGCTGGAGGAAGAGCCAACAGATGGGATGTCCTTGTTCTCCTTGTGTGGCCGTCCCTTGCCTTCTGGCGTTGACCCTTGCAGTGGGGAGGCCAGAAGCTGGCCTGACGTGCAGGTAGGTGGCGGACTGAGCGGGGAAGTTGGGGGCGTGTGGAACAGGTCCAGAGGGGGGCCTACATGAGGGAGTGGCAAAGGAAACGAAACAAAGCAATGTGAGCGAGGATAACAAGAACAAATCGTATCTGTGTCCAAGAGCCAAAACACA
The DNA here is from genome assembly GCA_036025975.1 of Nematalosa erebi. Lineage (NCBI taxonomy): Eukaryota > Metazoa > Chordata > Actinopteri > Clupeiformes > Clupeidae > Nematalosa > Nematalosa erebi. The sequence continues at coordinate 7,427 of JAVQKI010062406.1, forward strand.
CCAGACGGTCATGGCTGGGTTTAATTGGGGTACTGGATAAACTCTCAGGACAGACATTTCTCTCGGGGCTGCAAAACATCAGTGACCTTACACACTTGAGTGTCTGTCCTTGTGTGAAAACAGCAGCCTTCGCTCACAAAACAGATTCAGCACTGGATATCCAAGATAACCAAATGCAAGTGATGAGCACTGATATAAAACTGCCTCCAGCTTCTCTTCACGTATGCGCTCAGAAATAGCTCCAAAACTCTGCAAAAGTATAGGTGCCAAGATCTCTGTGTGGATTGGCTCTCTGCAATTAATCCGACAGTGTTGCTTGCGGCAAGACAGAGAATTTTGCTGAGTCATCACCAAAAGGGCAACAGGGCTTGACCAATCAACAGTGGCGTGAGGAGAATGCGAGTAGGGCACTGCCCGCAGGGAGAGCTGACTCATGCTCTCAACCTTCCCTTGCTCTCCTGCCTCCAATGCTACCCCCCACCTCCACTCCTTCATCTGCCCAACAACATCATGGTGTCTGAGGGTGGGGGGTGAGGCGGGTGGATGTTGTCTTTGTGCTCTGATGAGAAACTTAATAAAGGCATGAGACTAAATTAAGTGCTAGAGTAGGCAAAGGCTTGAGAAGGAGGAATGGAATGAAAGGGAGAAAGTGAAAGAGATAGATAGAGAGAGAGAAAGATGAAAAGAGGTTTCAGAAGGTAGGACTGAACAAGAACAAAAAAAGGAGGGTGAAAGAAAACACTTGGAGAGCAAGAGCTAACATAATAGATTTTTGGTGGGTGATTCCATGCGTGGAATGAGATTGGCTGCAGCGCACATGCCAACCGAATTTCTCAGCCTCCTTTCAGAATGCACTGGCTGAGGAGGGAAGCATTCCTATTTGGACACAGACACACATGCGACCTAACAGACCGATAAAGAAGTGAACTTAATCAGAAAGTAAAGATCCACTGCCTAGTTATTTACCCGGAGATCCATTGCCATCTTTGGTGGACGTGTTCCCCATGGTAACCAGGAATGGGGAGCAACACAGGGTCTGCTTTCACCTCTGACTCCAGGAAGTTTTCCTGTAGAATAAAGATGCCTGTTACACCTGTTTGGGTTGCGACAGATAGTGATCACATTTTTGCATGTCAAGACCTAGACGTAGGTTTCAGGAAAACAACTTTTATCACAAAACAAACATTATGGTTACATAGACATATCCTACCAGACATGGCGGAAAAGGTAAAACAATTGTAAATTATACAATTTAAACACAGATATCCAGATGTAAAAGTATGTGTTTTGTTGACGAGACAGGCTATGAAAGAGAGCAAGAGACAGACACATTAATTAAGCGAGCTCCCAACCGAATGGGTCATTTGACAATTAGTTGGTAGCCAGGTTCAAACACCGGGAGGCTTCACGCGCGCATATCATCCGACAAAAACAATACAATTTTCAAAGCTTCACACATTTTCTCAGGAAAATTGATAACGGCAATATTACCCATCTTAACACTATGTTGCCGTTTAGTAGTTATATGAACACCCTACCATGGTTGAAAGAAAAGTTCAAGTAACGTTAACATTTTATGAACTTTCACCAACAATCCAAAGTTAAATGGGCGACACTGATGCGCATTTGCACGAGAGTAGTCTTAAACACACAACCATTTATGATTAATTTAACTACAGCCTATAAAAGATAAACAGACAATTTGAGATAAGCAAAGATCGAGTAAAAGGCAGTCCAAAAACTGTTACATTCGTTGAAACATCAATGATCCTGGGTAAAAGATTTGTCAAGAACGAGTACACACCTTTTCACGAACACACCTATTATTCCACGCAAGTTTGAATAAACCGTAACGTCAAAACACTTTTTATCGAAGCCCCTCACTCCTCCGGCGCGTATCAAGGCACAGGCAGTTCCCTTACTGATAGACGTGCCGTGCTGAAGTTGAATTAAACGGTTTACGCGCTATCATGAACATTGGCATCAGAAGTACCGAGGGTGGTAACATGCGCACTTATTCTAAACGTTGTGGTAATGATTCTGAGAGAGAAAAACACACTATTTCGCACTTTTGCCCTTATATGATCAGAAACATCGATCTGAGTGTAGACTGCATATTTAAATATCCCATACTTGCCACCGGATAAAGAAATTAGTCTTCCGGAAAGGAACTGGCAATTCCCTGGTAATGCAATCCTTACACCCTTTACAAGTCTTGCATGTCTTTCTGAAACTTGTCTGTGTTTTAAATACTTTTCTGTATGATAGAGAGATACAGTAAGTAGGTAATTTATAACAGAAACACTATTAGCCTATACGTGGGGGTCTGTGAAAAATGTTATAGCCTATGCTGAATATCAAATCTCAAAGTGCATTTTAGGGATTCGGACAATTAATTTCAATAACGAAAGGACGACATCTAGAGTTGGCCATCAAGACTACCAGCAACTACGGGCCCTTAAATCTTCATGCTTCTTGTGAATATTAAGGATGCTGTGTGAAAACTATGTTATTCTTTTTCTAAAAATACACTAACTTGTTTCATTGTAGTACATACATCTTAACAGCAGAGGGTATGTTTGCACCGTTGTTGCACAGCATGGAGGAGGAAGCCTTAAATTTAAACTTGAACTTGCCCTGTAAAGAGTGCCGTTTTTCAAGTAGGGACAGTGTTTAATGAAAAACAAGCTATTTGCAGTGAAAGGTTTAGGTATAAATAAGTTACAT
>JAVQKI010062561.1:0-10840 GCA_036025975.1 Nematalosa erebi
TTTTTTTTAATTGAAAATCTACATTTAAGTTCTTGTTTATGGCAGACCTAGATTCAAATCATGAAGGGTAAACCCTGTATGCTCAAGATAAGTAACGTTCCATCGTGTTTTCCCCACTAGGTGGCCACCTATACCACAGAACAATGAAGCCTCGGCCCTCACTGAGAGAACACACACTCTGACAGGCCTGGTGTCAGAGCTCTTCAAACGGCTGAATAGGCTGTGACAAACCTTTTCAGCCCTGCTGACACCTACAGCAGATAAGAAATGAGGTGTCTGTCTTTATTTCCTGTCTTTGTGTGTCCTCTGTGAGCTGGCACAGCCAAAGGACAGCTTGGGTCTCTGGGTCTCTAGGGGGTCCGGCCCTGATCTCATGTCCATACGGATTGGTCCTGTCACTGTTCTGTTTTATCTGTTTAGGACACTTGCCTCTCCATTGCACAGTATGAATCCCATATTGATCTGGTCACAGCTAATCAATTCAATCAGTCTACGACATTGGTCCTGTCAAAGAAGCTCCTCATTTTCAAAATGTTTGCAAACTAATACTGTAGCATACAGTATAATTTGTGGTAAAGAGCATGCATATGCAATCTATAGTAGAATGACATAACGGCCAGGTGTGTTGCAGCAGAGCAGCCTGATGTGGAAGGTTAAGTGTGCTATTATCCCTTTAAAAGGCTGAGCACACCTCAGCTGTGGAGGTGAGGAGCGAGGGGGGTGGAGACGAGAGCATTAATCTGTCCACTTTGACTAGCGCTGCTGCTGTGGCTCTCCCTCACGCGTCCCTCAGGCCCTGCATTCTCCTTGTCCCAACAGTCCGCTGGCAGCTGCAACGGTGTGATACAGAAAGACGGACGCCGGGATTTGTCTTGGTGCGCTACCAATCCCATTTCAGAAGCACCACTCCGAGGAATTCCAATGAGCCAATGTTTGTCTTGCCGACGCATTTCTAATTCACCAGGGGTGACTGAGCTGTGAAGGTGCTGGAGGCCAAGACATTTTTCACTGGAAATGGCGAAAGCACACATGAATGAATAAAGCAACCATCAAAAATTAAACAAAAAAAAAAGTCCCCCTGCTCTCCTCAACCAAACATGGCAGACCCTAATTCACCATATTAGACAAAAGCTACCCTGTTATTTTACTTTTATTGTATTTTATGTAACTTACTGTCAGTGTTCTTCTTTTTTCCATAGATCTTTGAAAAATAAACTTTTCCAAGTATGAAAATCTGCAGATCTTCAATAAAAACAAATGTATCACTGAAAATGTGGAGCCTTGTTTCTTTGAAGAGGCCAGTCAGCAACATTACCACAGATCTGCTTTAAAAAAAATGTTGCTGCCTGTTCTCACTGGACTAGGAGCTTTCAGTGTGCTGCAGTGTGGAATACAGTCTTGCTTCTACTGCTCCCACATACACGGTTTGACATTCCTTGGGGTCCTACAACTCTGAACAGCATCAAATGCAAATGAACATTGATGAGTGTTTCAGACCACCACACCGTAATAGTTTATTGATGGCTTCAGCCATCTTAGATAGTGGTGCACACTTTCTCTTCGCCACTGAAGCGGAACAAACATTCGCTGTGGCTGTGTGTGAACAGGGACTCCTTTTGAACTCAACTCCATTAAGCTTCAATCAATCAGTTCGTTGGAGTTATGGCGGTGGCATGGCACGCATCTCCCACTGATTGGGCACGCCCTTCCATTCACGCCAGCACCGCAGTGAGCGAGGAACAGCCTTCTCCAGTGTGGCTACTCCCCAGAGACGACTCTGAATAACATCCTCAGTGGGAAGTTACTGTGCTACTTTCACACAAAAGTGTGAGGAGGAGGAAGAGGAGCAGGAACAGGAGGAGGAGGAAGAGGGGGGTTGCCTTGGCCTTAGAACAGAGTAGGGAAAAATATTATGCATTACTGTGTGCGACCTACATAACCTAACCCTTGTCCAGAACAAACACTTAAAGAGTGAGATGTTTGAGATGGAGTGAACAGGCGTGAGAGGGATCGAGAAAGCAAGAGAGGTAGAGAGAGGGAAAGAGGGAAGGATAGAGGGATTGGGAAGGGGAGGAAGGGGAGGGAGGATTCTGGCCCCAGGGAAACCGCTGACACAGCTGTGCTACTGTATGACATCATTCGCTGCTCACCTGAGCCTTGGTGAATCTGAATCAGCTATGAAACCTGCTAAGCATGCAGGGGCCGACCAGTCAGTGGACTGTGATAACACACCCATCCAGCCGTATGCCTCCTCACTTTTCAGGACCACACACTATTTACCAACCAACCACACAAACAAACAAATATCAAAACTAAACCAAAAACAACACAATGGAATTTCAGTACTGTGATTGCAGACCTAAGAGATACCATCTGTAGACAAAAACTCCTCTCTTAAAGTGGATGAACAGAGATATATCCATCGACTATTGAACTAAATGTGCGATGGCCTGTGCCCCAGGGGGCCGAGGTGCCTTCAGGTAGACCAGGCTCCAGAGGTCTTGTTTCGGGGAAGGCGGCAAATCGATATCAGTTATCGGAGCAATTCCATTAGGTACCCAGAGTCTGATGAAAAAGAGCTCAAATTCCATGAGCTCAACTCAAAGTAATGACATGCACATTATATTATGAGAGAGGCTAGACACCATCTATGCAGGGTGCAATTGGCTGCCCTTTTGGCAGCAATTCAAGTCAATACAGTCACTTTTAAGACTATCTATGCAACACAATGGACTGACTTGCAAATCAGGAAATGGATTGGACTCATAAACTCAGCAACCACACATGGTTATAGCGTATCAAACGTATTTTGCAAGAAGCCTCTCTTGGTGTGCAATAAGATTGCGAATCAAATACAGCACATCTCAAACGTTGGGTTAAGTTGAAAAACAGAACCACTTGAGCTGCAAGCTGCACTTGCCAAGAAGCCAGAAAGTCTAAATTCTTCCAACAGTAATTTGCCCCTTGGTGCAAAACTCCCTTGAACTTTTGGATTCTGCGGGGGGAGTTTAAAGAGACAGTTTGATTATTTGTCGGTTCAGTGGAGCAGATTGTTCACAACAGCATCGCTCTCCGGGGCGATAATTGGATTAGAAACAGGAAACTGGCTATGCATCGGCCTCCTGGCACCAAGGGCAACCCACAGAACTCCAAGATGCCCGGGTGCAAAATCACACCATGAGGCACATCGTTACATTATATTACAACAACACATGTGTCCCCTGGAGCTCTTGGCCAATGGGATACCTGATGACACAGACAATAGGATGCTGACTTCCTCATGTTGTCCTCTGAGGAGAGGCCATGATGATGGAGCACAACGTGCCTGACTACACAACAGTAAAACAACATTTGACTAGTTTGTGAGACAGGCTTGTTTCAACTGATGTGTGAAATAAAACACTATAACATGTGGGGAACAATAACGCACCAAGAGCATGTGCGATGTATGAAATTTATCACATCTATTAAGAGTGGTGTTATGTGTCGAGGTTGATACACGGTCTATGCGATAGAGACCAGCAAGGGTCATATATACTGCCCTCATGTCCAACGGTCACAGTATATGATTTCTGCTGCATTGCCACAGCCAGTGGTCACTGAAACACTGACCACAACACTGAAATCAATATGTCTTCTGTTTTTGTTTCACCATGACGCAGGCCGTTAACACCAGACAGCCCACAGTAAAACACTCCAACGGCCACATCCATCTGAATGCTCATCTTATTCTCAGGGCAGATGGAGAAAGGCCCCTCATGGTCTGGAGTAGCATGAGGTGTGCGCACTCACACACACAGAGGCTGTCAGGGGTAAGCCGTGAATTATGACGCAGGATTGCAAGGAATTCACAGTCCAATGCTGACCAATCACCACGGATCATCAAGAAACACAAAGCAGTTATTCCCATGTCCAACGACATGTCAAAACAGCCACTGTGAATCACAACACAAGCTGCTGTTTTAATTATGTTTATAGCTTTTAACATATTTAGTTCTCCTCCAGAATCTCAAAAGTTGTCTGGGTTTTCCATTTTGTTGCCTGTTGTGGTACATTATCCAATGTTGTACTTCCAGAGAATTCTGCATGAATTCGGTCTGTGGTGAACTTGTTCTCTCCATTCATCTTTAATGTAAAACAAGTGCATTTCCATGCCAGAGCCAGTGCATTTGTTGCTGTTTTCTAGTTGGCTGCAAATGCACTTGTCACATTTCAAGGCATACAGACACCCAAAAACAAGGCTAGAAGAAGCTTTTTAAAAACACAGTCCCTGTGTGCTTTCACTTGAAGCAATATGCCAAGCAACAAGCTATTTTCAATCCAGATTAACACAGTGCATAGGCATGCAACCCTTCATCAAGTGATAATGTCATTGGGAATTCAACTGAAGGCAGAAAACAGAATCAGAAACCTAACATTCCATCTCCGTTATTAGTAAGACCACAGAAAACTGAACACAATCCAGTCCAAACATACAGTACATAGTCTATGTAAAATACAATTTACATTTAACAAAAAACAAATGTATGTGCCATACATCAAAAAACCTTTTGTTCCATTCAAGTGTAAATCCATTTAGGGGAAGGGGAGACAATAAACAGCAAGGCTCATGCAACTAAACTACAATCAATTCAATCAGGATTAGGATGCACTCAACGCAGGACAACAGCTACAGGCAAATTTCCCAACGGTCCTGACCTTGAAAAAGGCTTCAGTCAATATGCATCAACAGATAACAACAAATAAACATTGATACTGCAGAAACTTATGCATTGGTGACAGCTTTCACAACCAAACCTAAAACCAAGTACCAATGTTTATGTAAAAAAAACACAAAAAAATAACATAAAAAACATGCATTAAGGATTTTTTAAGATCTGCATTTAATTTGAGAGGCTAAGTCTGGTCTCTGACAACTGAAGCGGCAAACTGAGCTCTCAATGTTTTTAATCTGAAACCAGATAATCAGCGGTATTTGTGGATTTCAATCGTTTGAGATTCTTTCCATTGTTAATGCAATCTAGATTCAATCAAACATTTTTGATTTTATTGGATTTTGACTTATTTTGATTTAGTGTCTGGTCTGTTCTGTGATTGTCATGGTTGCAATGGTGATGTTAAACTGACAACAGCGCAATCCTTATGCACCTAGTTTGTGCTCCTATCAAACTTCTAACTTACAGTATCAGACTCTAACTCCATCTATAGGGTTGGTCTACTCAACCTTCTTGTTATTGCTTCTGTTTGAGGAGGTCTGTTTGCAGCTCAAGTTCTGAAGCTCTTGGACCAGTCCTCTGAGAACAATGAAGGACATAGATTTACACCCATGCACCCTTAATTAAACAATCCATGCAAAACCGTACTAGTACAAAGGGACTTTGATCAAATCTTTTTTTTTTTTATCATGGCACATGTTTCAGTAAGGACAAGTAGACATGGTGGGAGTGACATAGGGAAGGGAACATGCAGAAAGGCCAGGGAACAAGCAGGGCAGGTGGGCATGCAGTGCATTGGGCAGAGGGTGGTGGTGCTGGTGGTGCTGCAATACCTTGTGATCTCGGAGTCGGGGAGCAGACCTAAGTGGAAGTGAGGGAAGGGGGTGGAGTGCTCCAGGGGGGAATAGAGGCGGGGAGAAGGTGCGCGCTCACACAGTTTGTTCACAGTGCTGTAAACTGGCTCAGGAGGCCTGGTAGCAAGAGACAAGACAGCAGCAAGACAGACAGGCAGAGTGAGAGAAAGAGAGAGAGAGAGAGAGAGAGAGAGAGAGAGAGAGAGAGAGAGAGAGAGAGAGAGAGAGAGAGAGAGAAAGAGAAAAAGAGAGAATAAAGAGGCAGATCAAGAGAGACAGCAAGAGAAAGAAAGAAAGAGGTTAAGTTGTTAATGTTAGTTGAGAAAAAGAGAGCGCAAGAGACCACAAGCAAGGAGAGCAGAGAGGAGGGGAGAAGTGTATCAATACTGTGGGTGAGGTTAAGAAAGGAGGGTGCCAGTCACTTATTAGTAAATTAGGGCACTGTAAGTAAGATGTCACTGGTGGGTTTTGTGAGACTCGTATTGTCTGGTACACTTCTCACACACTCTCTTTGAAGAAAGCATTCCTCTGAGCTCAGCGATGCCATCTTGGTTTTGAACGAGCAGTCAAAGCACTCGAGACATTTCTAGATTGCACAAAAAAGAACAGGGCCATCTCAAAAAATCTTTGTGAGTCAGCAACACCTGAGTCGCTTCCTCTGATTATTCAAACAAGGAAGGGGAAATACAAGCAAAGCTATCAGAAAACAACTGCCAAAAAGATATGTTAACATGACAATAACTGAGAAAGAGGGCAGACAAAGAAAATGAAATAAAAAGAAAAGAAAAGTGTGCCATTCCGTTGGTCTTTGGTGTGAATTTTTTCATGATTATTTCAGGTAAAAACTTGTATAAAAGTTAATGTTTCTCAACCAAGGTTTTCAAACAAGTTTAAAGTGAGCGCAATGTACAAACTGTGCTGTGCAATTCTGGTGCAAAGTGGCAGAGGCACCCTGCCAAGGTCCCATAATGCACCACAGCAACACCCATCCTAACAAATGACCAATGATCCTGCTTACTGTCTCTTCCAATGGGCCTTATAACCAAGTTGGGTAAAGCAGTAAAGTAGTCCAGTAGTCTCTTTTTCTCAATCTCTAATCTCTAACTCGTGCATTTTTAAGTGCAAGCAGTCTTCATGCAGAATGCAATGTATTCACAGGAGTGGGTGAATTTAATGGCAAGCAAATTTCAATACATGATCGTCTCTGCCTATTTACTCACTCACTGTAGTGATTTTATTTTGATATCTGATGGGAACACGTGACAAGAGACAACAACTGTGTGCAATCTCCAAAAATCTCCAGTGACAACACAGTGTTTGTAAGGAAAATGGCTGTTCCACAGACGTCAGTGTCTGTTCCCACAAGACTCTCACCTCAACTGGAAGTGCTGGGACTCAAACCTGTGACCCTCCCCATCATCTAACGAGGCATTTCTGATTGGAGAAAAAATATGTCATTCATTACAGACAACCAATGTTGTCTTGAAATCTGAAAATGTATGTAAAATTTCGACTGATACAGTTACATAGTATATTCGTAATATACAGTATGACTGAACGTGATAATTTGTGATCGAATGTGACAACATGACGGAGGGAAGACATGTATATGTCACAAAGGACAGCACAACAGAGCGAGTAACAAACAACATTAAGGGGTTGGCAAAACAACACTGATACAAATTGAAACTGAAAGACACACAAAGTCCTCTTATCCTAGACCAGTGTGGAAAGTTGCAGAGTTAGAACTTTGCTCCTCCACACAGCAGGTCATCCTAAAGCTGCTTTATTGTAAAGGCTATCAGCTAACTTCTCGGACTACTGATCTGAGACCATGAGAGGGAGAATCACTGTCTGGCTGACGTGTTTTGCTGTGGCAGTGTGCGTAGTAGTAGCATTGCGCTGTGCCGAGATGCGAGCGTGCTGTGAGCTCGGCTGCGTTGGGTGGTTGCAGGGCTGCATTAGCCATGCCTCTGCTCTGGCAGATGATCTCGCTGTGGCTGGCTGTGAAGCGGAAGCTGCAGCGCTCAGTGGCCCACTTAACCCCCCCCCCCGACCATAACACTGCTGCTCTTGATATAACCACCCCCCAACCACCCCAACCCCCACCCTCCTCCTGGGGCTCATGGCTCCGGCTCGTGACTTCTCATTTGGGCTCGCGCTCTCAGCAACTTGCAGTGCAGCGAACAGCTTCTATTCCTGCATGGAGCCTTTATCTCTCCTCCACCCTCTTCTTCAAACAGGACATCTGGACCCTCATACCTCATCTTCCCATTTTTACTTCTGTTTACCTTCTAGATTTTAGCCCTTTTATACTGACTGTTAAGAGTTTTATCTGTCTTCCCATTTCACTGTCATCAAAATTATGTCCATCATTTACCATATCATAATCGCAAAAGTAGAATGCACTCCTAACACTGTCCTTGAGACACAAGGGACCAAATCAAACACACTGCTTGGCTCATCAGCCTCCTACTAGCTACACAGGGTGTCCTGGTGTTTGTGTGCAATGTGTCACAGCAGAGTCAGGGGCAGAGCTATAGCATGCTGCTGCAACCCGGCTGAAAGCCAGGAGAGCAGCATGTCTCTTTCCAGGGCTGACACACGACTGGCCCTCTGACAGCCAGAAATCACCCTGTGTCGGGAGCTGCCAGCCAGACGGGCAAGCCAGCGCCACTGAGGTAACATCATAATGCTGAGTGACACTCGCACTGTGGCTAAATGGCAGATGGGTCATCTATTTTTCATAGACTACTGAGCAAGCAGGTATGTGTTCAAGACCAACATGTTCCAAGTAGGATCTTAAAACTTTCAGACCAATATCTGAAGACATTTATGCTGCTTCAGTACATATTAGATCTGTGTTCTTTACATGTAAACTTAGTGCCACACAAGCTAGTTCAAATAAGGATAAAAAATCTTATGTAATCAACGGCCACCAACAAAACCCTCTAGTGAACTACTTATGTGAAAAGCTATCTAGATATTAAAAATATCTGGGCACTGATAATCGATGGGTAATTGCTCACATCCTTTATCAGCCAATCTCAGAGCACATCAGTGGAAACTCAACCACAAGTGTGTGTCCACAACGCCATTCTAAACCACTACCACTGAGGCCTGGCCAGTCAGGTGGTCTTCACTTTGATCTTGGTTTTTACACACATAAGAAGTTAAGTTTCTCCATATAGCTCGCCACAGCGCAGAGACACAGAGCAAGAGCTGGAGAGACTGTGTCGCAGCACAGGGGCTGAGGGAGCCTTGCTCGGAGAGTGCCCCACTTACGCCTCTAAAACATTCATGGAGGTCGTATGGAAATAGGGGGCTGCGCTGGAGGTGGCTGTGGCCCAGGGCTGAGAAGGAGACGACCTTTCAGCGGCCCTGCTCTGAGTTTAGGTCTCTCATGGAGGTCTCCCTAAACAGCCAGCCATATCCATTTTTCATGATCAGTGGCTGGCTCTGCAAAAACCAACAGGAAAAGACTTACTAGACCACAAAGACCTGTGTGCTGGCTTTAGCTACTGAATATACCCAGACTGCTCGTGTTCCTAAGAGCAAATTTTCTGTCGCAAGTTTTACAACTCTTACAAGCTATATAGTTCTGAAGATACCGAAAGTAGATTGTACTAACAGTAATACCAAACATGTTGCCATTTTTCTTTTTTTCTCTTTTTTGTTCAAACAGTGCTTGATGCTTTTAGTGGCTTTCCTTGGCTATTGCAGATGAGGTAGATGAGTGGGCTAAATCTAAAGATTAGCCTATCCTATGAGAAGCACCAGGAAGGTGTAAACCTCTTAACCTAAGAGAGGGATGGTCTCTAATCCCCCTGTCAAAAAGCTTAGCGAGGGGTCACCATCTGAAATCCGGCAGAAGCTGGATACTTTCAGTATACAGTATATAAAAAAATAAACCACTGAAAATGTGCAATGAGTAAGGGTAGGGACAGACTTTCTGAAAGACATTGAAAAGTTTTAAGCACGTAAAAGCCTGGGGCACAGTGAGACACTTAAAAAGTGCAGACTAGCATTAGGCTTTCAGATGTGGCAGTTCTCTGTGGCTAACAGAGATACGTGTGAATAAAGTGGAAGGAATTGAATTGAGAATGGGCTTGAAAAATGGCATTAGGCTGACTGAGTGTACTGAGATACAGCCAAGAGAAAGTCGAGACTCGGTGCACTCTGCTCAAGTGGGTCTTATTGTAATGCACAGCACCAACCGTCCCCTGTCACAACATCTGACTAGTGATGCCTAGCAAATGCGCGCATGCATACACACACACACACACACACATACACACACACACACACACACACACACAGATGTCTACATACTCTCGTCTGCACCATGACCTACTTGCTTTTTTTGTTTGTTTTTTTTGTATGCAAAAATACATCCGGTCTTTAGAGAGGGAGAGACAGTGGTATAGTTAATTTAATACAGCCAAGAGGAGAGGCCAGGCTTTAGTTTCTAGTCATTAAAAGGAGTCAATTTTCATAAGTATGGTGAGCACCTGAGACCTGGGATCAAGGAGGAGGATAAAGTCAGAGAGGACAAGATGGACTCCTGATGTATATTTCAGAACAGCAGAAAAGGAGAAACCGTGAGTTCAGAGAAAAAGAGAAAGGAAGGAGGAGAGTGGGAGTTTAGAGAAAAGTGTGTGTGTGTGAGAGAGAAAGAGAGAGAGAGAGAGAGAGAGAGAGAGAGAGAGAGAGAGAGAGAGAGAGAGAGAGGGGAAGTGGAATCTCCTAATGAGAAGAGGAGCTTGAGTGCAAACTGTGCTGACGCTGAAACTTCACGGAGGAGCATTCGCTCAGAAAAACAAACCGCCTAGCGGAAAACACATGCTTCCCAAAAACAGCTCTGAACATAAAAAATAAACTCCATTACCATCTACTACCTTAAGAGGCATGTGGAAATAAGCCACGTTCGCACATAGAAATACACTCCATAACGTGATTTGGCGATAACAATGCCTTCATTTTAGTCCCAGAAGCACATGGGGCTTGGAGCATTTTTCAGCATTGTTCAGCAAGTGCATAACAGCCAAATAACAACCGCTAACTGGGTATTATTATATCTGATGGTAGATATTCATCATGGGAAAGAGAGAGAGAGTATTCTGAGGCTTTGACAATACTTTTTTATGGAGCATAGTCCATTTTGAAAATGTCCTCTAAATATATCACAAATAATATGCTCTCGAAATTACATGCATATACTGTAGCAACTTGTAGGTGGCTGGGCCACCTGATAGTAAACATCATAAACAG
>JAVQKI010062653.1:0-12772 GCA_036025975.1 Nematalosa erebi
TGACAGGAGGAGAAGCCCACACAGGCCCCTCTCTCTTACACACACACACACACACACACACACACACACACACACACGTGTGTTTGTGTATGAAAGGCAGTCAGAAAGAATGAGAGTGAATTAGACATTCTGCCCCTAACTCTGGGCAGCTCTGCACAACTGAGTTCCTCCGGTGTTCAGCTGCAGACACAAACACTGACATGGCCTAATCCTGCTGATCCATACAACCAACAATACACTAAGTCTCTCTCGTTTCACCTCACATCCACTCTCTCTGTCACACACACACACACACACACACACACACACACAGATTTGCCCTCATTCACCCTCTCTTTCTCTTTTTTGAAAACATGCACACACACACACACACACACACAACCAGTACAGTAGGGCAGTGTGTACAACCTTTCCACAGATGAGTCACCAGTGAGACCAGCTTACACACTTACACACATAGCCATACACACTCACACACACATGCACCAGAAAAAATCTCTTCATTCATCACAGCATATCAACATCGCGCATTTCACTGTGGAGTGTATCATGCCAATATAGAAGACAAGAAAAACAAATGATATACATAGCGCTTGTGCTGAAAAGATGTACCAAATGAATGGAAAGCTGTACAGGAGAGAGGCTTGTAATGGACCTCCAGGAGTGAATGGAGTTTCTGTCATGAATTTCTGAAAGCCCAAATGTTAAAAACAACCTCTCTAAACAATTTGGACAACACTGCATATTGCAGATAAACAGAGGGTCTCGAAGTATTCCTTGGTCACACACAGACACACACACACACGTGCGCTCACACACACACACACAAGCATGCAAAACACACAGTGTTACTCCAGCCAAAACATTCATTTTACAGCTATACTTGAGCCAGACTTGAAGTTTTTTCCCTTTTTTTTTTAAAGGATGGGGGCGGAGAAAGGGGGAACCTTGTTGAGCACAAGCATCTAAAGAACTCTACTGCCCCCTGTTGCCAGTGGAAAGAAATAGCATCCTCGACCTCTTGGGCGTCAATGACACAAGGCAGGGTGGTCAAAATGATTTCCCTGCAGTTGTGACCCTATCACTAAAACCCCAAGCATTATAGACATAATGTTCTTACTATCTTGTGCTGAGTCCATTCAACGATTTAACGAACTGTGTGTGTATTTATGTGTGTGTGTGTGTGTGTGTGTGTGTTGTGCATGTGTGTATGTGTGTATTGTGTGTGGCCTCAATAAAATTCTAGCTGTTCCTGGGCTACAGGAATTTCTAAATTAAAAACAAGTTTGTTTGCCTTATCACTCAGCACTTGCTCCAAGACACACACACACACACACACAAACAAAAACGAAAGGGGGCGAAATGTTTTTATAGCTCTGCTTTTACGGGTCCCTCTCGAGTCTATAATTCTGAGTGAGCAGGATCATTAACGAGTAAAACAGCTCGTTCGGGGTTTGGGCTGAGGCCGCTCTGCGGTGCCTGCCCCCATCACACATCCACTGAGGCCGTCTGGGCAACCATCTCTGTCCTTTCATGTACGCTACCACTGCCCGAGTGGGACACATGAAACAGGAGGATAGTAAGAACTGATGTGATTTAATTTTTGTTCAAGGAGATGCTGAAATAAACCTTTTGAGGGTTTTCCCCCCACACCTGGCTTGCAAAATGGTTGCTCGCCTTGGCGTCTAAACCGCCATTTTTTTCCTGGACCACCACCTTGCCAAGTCCACCCTCCAGATATACAGTCATTGTCTGAATATTTGCATCAAGCATGCTGCGCTGAAAATTGCTGAAAAAATACTCATTGGTCATCCAGCATGTCTACCCTAACGCTGCCTTGCCTTCGCTAAAAGGGTCTGGATATTCCGCATACTTATCCAGCTCACCTGGTTTGGGCTTGCTGCAACTCTAGTTGCAGAATGACAATTTTGCATTCACCAGATATACTTGAGGCCGCAAGAGCCATTATAAAAGAATCACCATAGCAAAGTTGAGAGGTCAGCACCAGCATAGTTGTAGTTCAATACATTTGGAATTTGAGCATTGTGTTAAAAACCCCAATGCAACACTGAGGCCAAAATGCAACCGCCTAATGTGCCTCACCACACAACAACTGATCAGCGTTTTGACAGTGGTCATCTGTTAGTGCCTTTAGTGTTACCAAAGATACAGAAGAACCCAAAATGAAGTGTTCTGGCTTTGCCAATGTTACTAAGGTGGTGTTACTAAGGCGCAAGTGCTAGGCCTACTGTGCAGTAGTGCTACTGCAAGAACAACTATTTTGAGAGGGAAGTTAAGCTGACTACATCCAGCTGAAATGTAATCATGAGCCTTCTTCTCTACATCAACACATGATTAATCAGTAGGCCTATCTGATTGTATTACTCAGAGAAGCCTAAACCACAAAAAGTTGACTTGACATAGCCTTGGCCTAGAGGCTGGCCATGACGGCAAAATTCGTCATAATTGCTATCTAATAGGGGTCATGTGTGGGGGATGCTAGCGAAAAGCAACAACTCAAAGGAGAGATATCAAAATATGAGGGGCACAGGATGTATACTGGCCCTATTACAGTCTATTTTATTTATTTATTTATTTTTCAGGATATCATGAGACCCGCGTAGGGGCTCATGAGGTAACACTAGGCTACTGGTCTACTAATTTACCTTACCATAAATTAATTCACCTTGAGAAAAAAAACAGGTAGGGACCTTAAATTGTGCCATTCCTTTTTGCTCATGCACAGTGTGCTCACTGTCGGCGCGTCTGTTTCTTCTTTTATAGTCCCAGGCAAATAATTTGTCTGCTTTTATTAGGCCTATGGCAGCTAGTCGTCTGGGCTGGTGCCTGTGTGTCTGTTTGGAACCGTGGGCAATGACTCCACAGAGAAAGCCTGCTGTTAGTTGTCTACCGCGCGTCGCACCCTCTGCACGCACCCCAACCAATTCAGTGGCACGCACAGTGACCATTCCAAAGGCTTGGGCAACGGTTATAAACTCGAAAACCGACATTTATTGGGCTTGTTAAATTACTTTGTAAACTACTAACGTTTCTGATATCCTCTGTTGAAGTTAGTTTGACTGCGTTTTCTTCACGTGTAGCTGTGCGTAATCCAAAAGTCACATCAAGTCCATATAGCGTCCAGGGTTGGAAACTTCAAGTACCACAATACGCTTCGGTAAAACAGGAAGCGGAAGTCAGTGAGAAGTCCATGTGGAGTAGCCGGAGCCAAGCAGAGGCGCTGGGATTTTAAACAGTTGTGGGTATTATCGATGCAGGTATTGTGCGTCTAATAAAACGTTAAAGTTCATCAGAGACAATTACCTACAATCATCAGTAATTGGAAGATGCTAACGTCATGTGATGACAGTTTGATCGCTAGGTTTTTAGCTAACGTTATACCGAGGTTTATGACTTGTACAGCATGTAGTTCATCGGAGACTAAATTCAACTTAGTCGATATCACATATCAGTACACCCTCCTGCTAAATTATGCAGTTTAATTCGTTTTAATGTTAAAGTTTACGTTACAATAACGTTAGTGCTTGTTCCGCGTCAGTTGGCTTTCTGTTTTCATGAAGAAGAGGGAAGGGTGCTGAGTCTGACGAACCCTCGCAGACCTCGGCGTGTATTCTGGAACAGAGAGACAGCCAAGACATAGTTACCGCATCAAGCCTGTTTACTTTTATTGACTTCATTACACCCCTCTAAATGACGCCCAGACAACCATATCTTCTAATCCCTCTGTTTTTCATAACAGTGTTCACGCTGCCCCGGGCTTCAAGAGATTAACAACTCTGTGCGTTGTAAAATGGTTTGAAAAAAATCCATAAAACATGAAAAGAACCTGCGTTTGCTTCGCGTGTTTTATTGTAGTTTCGAACCGGTTTTGGATGGTTCTGTCAGGCTGTAGCATAGAAAGGAAATCCTAGGCCTACTTGTTCGTGCCCAGTGACCCTCTGTCAAATGTGTTATTTCGTTACCCTACTCCAGCACTTTATCGGCCTATTTAGTTGTTTGCTTCATATCATGCTGTGGGATTGCAGGGCCACAAATGAGGTTTCGCTCTTCCAAACTCTATTACAGCTGTTTGTAATTGTGTTGCATTAAATTCACCTTTCCCTGTTTGCATGCAGCGAATGTCAGATGGAGGTCTGACGAGAGTTCGAGGCCCTCCACTCCAGACAGATGACGTTCCCGACACCTCTGTTTGGCCATGTTGGGCGAGGTCCCTTTGTCGATGTCTATGAACCTGCAGAGGACTCCTTCCTCTTGCTTGATGTATTGGAGCAGGATGCCAAACGACTGCAACAGCTCAGGTACCTCTTATACCACAAACAGAGTAATAGCACACTGATGGCTGGGCACAACAGATATTAAGTTTAATTTCAGAGTTTCATTTATCTTGTCTAAACTGTTACATTAATTCATAAGTGCATCTTTTAGGGAAAACATCTTGCTTAGCTTCTGTGTTCAGAGATGTTATTCATTTTCATGTCTGATTATCCTTTCTATAGCGGAAAGCTGTGTGTGTGTGCGCGCGTGCATACGTTTCTGTCTGCCTGTCTATTACTCTGAGAATTATGCCTGAAATGTGTGTCTATGCTGTGTTTGTTTTGAAGACCCACAGTTTGTTTGGAGGTTGGCTGTGGGTCAGGAGTGGTGTCTGCTTTCCTGGCTTCGGTAACTGGCACAGGAGCTGTGTACCTGTAAGTGTTTACAGTTTACAGAGTGGTTATTATTTTGGTTTTACATTGGTTACATCTGTGCACCGACTGCATTGTTCTTTGGGAATAAGGTTAGAGTTTTATTAAGTTTGCTTCCTCTCAGCTGGTTTGAAGTGTATAAATGTGTTTCTTCTCAGCTGTACTGATGTGAATCCAGCAGCTGCTGAGTCTGCTGCTGAGACAGCTGTGTGCAATGGCGTCCACCTGCAGCCAGTCATCACAGACTTGGTGAGACACACACATACACCCACACAGAAAGAAAGCGGAAGAAGACTTGGAATGAAATTGACATGTCCAAAAATGGCGACAGGTTGCTGAGTGTGCAGGTTATTTGGCATCAGCGGTCAACTTTAAATAAGATTCTGAAATGTTTGTGTCTGAAGCTTTACTCTCGCATAAGAACAGTCAGCGGGAAACATTTTTTGAGACTATATTTGGCCAGAAGATCCTAGGTCAGCTGAGTCTGGACATAACAGCAGCTGTTATAGGTCATTCCTGAAATCTGTTTGGCTCCTACACCTTATTTTAGACCCTCCAGACAATACAAATGTCTATTTTTAACACCAGCACGCTAACAAGTTTCACTGTGATGGATGTTTCTGTCTGTATGCATCTGTGTTCATCTGTCTCTTTACTTTTTTGGAATCTTATAATAGGTTGAGTCGTTCCTCCCAAGGCTCAGTGGTGAAGTGGATGTTCTTCTGTTCAACCCACCATATGTCGTCACTCCTCCAGAGGAGGCAAGTCCACAAGAGAATATACATTATATCTTTGGAACAGCAGGGTCACATTTTGTCCCGCTTCCCAGTCCAGACTTAAGGCAGTCCCATTTCAACACTGCCCAGAGGCGTCTGATGTACTCATCTCATTTAATCTCGTTGTGCTCCCTTTTGTATGGGGAAAAACTTATCTATGTCTATATGATGTATTGGATTGAAGGCTGTGCAACCACAGTTGAAACAACTCTATGGAGTTTCTGAAGTAAAGCTAGTGGACTACTACCTGAAAGGCACACAAAACTTTCCAAACATTTTCCAGAGCCTTTATTGGCACTGCTAGGATGCTAATTGATGTTACTGTAGATGACAATACAGTCAGCAGTGTCATGCTGTAAAGATTTTCTTCTATTTTGTGAGTTTCTGCCTTCCATCCAGACCTGCACAGTGCATATCCAGGATGGCTGGTTGAAAAAACACCCGTGTATCTACCCTTTATTTGACTATACTGTATGCCTTCCAAATGAATTTGGAGACGGTACCGAAGCTAGTTGTCTGATAAAGAGGACACATCAGATAGTGGCGAAAAGTTATACTGCTTTAACACTGAGCATAGCGGTAAGTGTTCAGTCAGTGTCTATTCATGTGCTTTGGAAAAATTCAGGTGTCGGCAAAGGAACTGTTTATTTATATTGCGTGCGTTTAGCATATGTTGCAACTGCAGTTGGTGTCATAAAATAAGGCAAACAAAACGTTTGAGTCTCACAAAACACGAAGTTGTGTGGTTGGTGGTTTTGCAAACAACCAGACAAGTAGGCGGTATTTTTGGTCACATTATGGTTCAGTGTGGATAAAAGTCAACTTTTAGTCTAGCTTCATTAGCCTAGAAATCTAGACGCCCCTAGCGGCTGTGGGTCTGCGTGTCCAGGCTATAGCTTCACAGCATTAAATGAAATGTATAAATCAGGCCAAGTATCAGACTCACTTTTTTTTGTAATGGTTGGTTATAACTCCAGGCTGTATTTCTGTGTAATCTGGTTGTGTATGTTGATGCTAAGATGCCTGTGTGTGTGATAGGTGGGTAGTCGTGGCATCGAGGCGGCATGGGCTGGCGGTGACCGAGGTCGAGAGGTGATGGACAGGTTCTTCCCCATGGTGCCACAGCTGCTGTCTAAGCAGGGCCTCTTTTACCTGGTTACAATAGCAGAGAATGACCCAGGTAGGTGTGTGTGTGTGTCCATTAACCTTCTTAAAGAGTGACTTAAAAAAAAAAAAAAGCTTTAAAACTGGGTAAGGAGCCTGAGGGACTCGGGCCTATTCAGTTTTCTGCCGCTTTCATCTTGGTCATGCATGTAAAGAGGTTAGAGCTTGCACCCTGTTGAGCAGATGGGACTCGGATGCAGCGGAAAGCCATTCAAAGCTGTAATGATATAGGCAAATCTCCCTATCTAGTGCTGTGCTTCGCTGCAGGTGATGGGTTGGGGTGGTTGGCCTGCCCACCACTGATTAAAGGCGATCACTCCTTTGAGTAAAAGCCACAATAATGTGGTGATAAATTCCAAGCTATGAAGGGTGCCAGGTGCAGAACCCAAAATGTTTTCATTTATACAATAAAATTATCAATATTAACTGTCATCACTATTCCTTTGCACATACCTACATAACATACAGTTAAGTAACACTTAAACCTACAGAGTTACATGTTTTTTCTGTTAGAAAAGTATGTGGCTTGTTAATTTATCAGATTTTTTTTTCTATGTTTGTTTTTATGCGCCTCATTTGACATCATGGTGTTCTGTGGGTTTTGTGTATTTCAGGGGAAATATTGCATGTCTTGGCAGGATTCGGCCTGCAGGGGGAGGTGTGTCTCTCTCGACGTGCAGGGAGTGAACTGCTGTCCATCCTGCGTTTCAGACGAGCCCAGACAGAATCGCACGTGGCTGAGTCTGTGAGCTGAGGTGGTTTGCTGAGATTACCAAAAAGCTAGAGGAAAAACAGGACTTCTCAAAGCCATGAGCTGGACCACATCTGTATGTGTGAGAGAAAGTACTGTCCCGACACACACACACACACACTTCAGTGCTACACAGAAGTGCCAGCTGCAACATGCTGTGTGAGAATTGTAGCAGTGTGTGTTTTTTTTTTTCGTGGAATGCACCTGTCTCATTAACATCTATGCAGTCAGTAGTGGACATTCCAAAACCTGCAGAAATGCTGAGATGTATTTCAGAGTGCCCTCTGTTGGCAAACTGTAGGGAATGCCTAAATTAATGTCTGTTCAGACAGCTCATTTTAGGAGTGTTGCAAAGTACTGCACTTAACTCTTGAGAGGCAACGGCATGATTTATGTGGTGCGCTCTTAAAACGGGAGTTGGGTCCTGTCTCCATCATGCATTTACCAAATAGCTTTTATTTTTTTTTTAAATAAATCCTCAAGAAAGTGGTTGAAAGTGGTCCTGAAATCTCTTGTACATAAACAGTATCGAACACCAAAGCTCTCTTTAATTTGGACTGCAAAATTGTTTTTTTTGTGTGTGTGTGTGTGTGTGTGCGCACACAATTTTTATACTCTCCTGTTCAAATTCAGGAACTGTTTCAAAAAGTCTGCAGAAGTGTTAACATCAAGGTCGGCACAGCTTGTGTAGAACTCTTGTAGTGTTTGGCAAATCTGTCACTGTATCAGTGTTGCATTTTTGTTCCAAACTAAACACCTACTGAGTTCTGTAACTGGAGAGGGCCTTGGGAGGATAATCCGTCTAACACATTGTATCTGAACTACGGCAGCACTATCAAGGATGAAAAACCCATCAAACCATGTTATCCTCACCTTAAAAGAGTAGATGAACCATTGAAATCTTAATTTTATGCCAGCCTGAAACATTACATATAGTCCACAGCCATAAACTTTAGATCATAACAAGAGTGCAAGTTTATTTGAAGTAGCAATTAATGCCAGGGATTTTCTCTTTTTAATCACATGCATGGTGTTGCATGCAAGTCTACAGAAGTACATACTCAAACCCATCATCTCATGCTGTTTTATGCAGACAGACCCAAGGGGGGCGTGGCTTATATTCAAGTAGTTTTTAGTAGTGTCATCACTGTCAGAACATTGGATCAAAATACTACCACAGGGGGTGTGAGCTAAGGAGACATCTCAGGAATGATCAACATTATAAAAGGAATGTCAAAGTTTTCTGTGGTCAGTGTAGGCTAGCCATCTACTTTTACTCTCCACAAAAGTAACAGTAGTAAGTAGTTTTTTTCTGTAAATCTAAAAACCTATGTAAACACTGTATTGTATGTCGGCCATATAAATGACTTCTGTAGTGAGGTCAACAGGTATAATGGCAGCAAAGACAGGACTGAGTAAGAAGTTGACCTTTTGCAGTGGTGACTGAGACCAAGGTTGTTTGTTTGCTTGTTTACACCTGAATCATTGAATTCCAGATGATGCGCCCATCCTCCCCCAATCTCACTGCTCCGCCTGCAACTAACTCAAGGGCTGCTGGGAAGGCCCGGTGTTCCGCCTCACGAATGCGCTCTGATAGGCTATCCTCAGTGTCATTCATCAACACTGGCACCGCCTCTTGCACAATTATGGCTCCTGCATCCACTTCCTCCTGTAGCCAAACAGACACAGACATTTTAATAAAGTTTCGCTGACTCATGATCCATTTCAGCTACAGTAGTGGTAAGAAGTTATGTACTGTAAAGCAGAGATGCGTGTAATGCGTTTTCAGTCAACCCATGTAAACACATAGATACAGTAAAGTACATAATGATTTCTTGGTGTAAAACCAAAACTGAGTCATACATATGGCTCATAAGTAACACTAAGCACTACTTTGTCACTCACAGCAACAAAGTGAACGGTGCAGCCCGTAACCCTCACGCCTGCCTGCAGGGCCTGTTTCTGTGCATTTACTCCTTTGAAGGATGGGAGCAGAGACGGGTGGATGTTCAACAGCTTTCCTACAGACACATAAAAACAGTTACGGTCAAAAGGCATGGACAGGCCTCAACACCAACAGCCCTGAGGTTATTTGGCTAACATTCCATGATTTCTAATCTCCAGTCTCTTGCAGTCTAAATGGGTCTTAATTCCAAATGTTTATGGGTCGGTCGCCACCAGAGGGAGGTGGTTGTGTCCAGCCTTACCGTTCCACTTTTTGACAAACGTCCCAGTGAGGATCCTCATGAAGCCAGCCAAGCACACCACCTCCACGCCAAACTCCTCCAGGACGCGATCGATGGTGCTGTCAAACTCGGAGCGACTGCCATATAGCTTATGGTCCACAACCTGCCATAAGAACAAAAAATAGCAGAGATAGAGAGCACAAATGTTACAAAATGCATAATTATGAACATGTATCCACCCACTCCCTTGAAGTGCTCTAAGGTGATGAGATTGCCCTCAAAACAACAGGGGATGTACACAGGGGATTCTATACTCTACTAAACTACTAAAATGTTGGCTGCTGTTGTACAGAATTATGGCATCAGCTATTTACAAGCGCATCAGTCAGTGTGCACATCCACAACGCTCAGTGGCGGTCAGTGAGAAGAGACACTGATCCCAACTGACCCGTGTCTGGATGCTTGCCATGGAGGCCCTCTTGAGGCCCAGCACCCCGGGTCGGTTGGAGATGACCACCACAATCTCTGCTGCGCTAGAGGGCTTCTTGGCCTGCTCCATCAGGGCCTGCAGGTTAGTGCCTATAACACACAAGGTGTAACGCACTCATGTCAATGAAGCAAACGAGGAAGAGTTAGGGAGTGCTACATACAATCTCTGTATTTCTCCCATACATACACAAAGACAATGCAGTGTTCCAACTAACTGCTTTCACATACAGCGTTTCCCTCGGGAATTTCTGGAGGTGCTTAAAATGAACATGACATAGGTATTCCCCAATGTCAATTCACAAAATACTAGGCACTTCCTAATCAATCTAAAATAATAAAAAGGATCATGCTCCTACCCATTACATGTTGCATCATACCCATGCGTCCTTTCAGGTTTCTTGTATTACAGCAGACCTCAAACCCTGCATCATGATGAGCGGTGATTGGCTGATACCTGTTCCAGAGATGAGCACGCCCACTCGGGTGCGGCGACGCTGGGTGTGATCAGAGTGGGCGGTGCCGTTAGGCAAAGCACTCGTGTCTTGACACGCCTCTGGGCCTGCCCTCAGGCTCGCTGACAGGTTCCTGATGATTACTGGTTCAGAGCCTACACAAACACATGACATTTTGCTGATTACATGTGGGATTCACACAACTGAGATAATATTTGCATTCTAAATCTGAAAGTAAAGTTATTTATTTATTGATTGATTGCAAATGATCACCATTAATGCAGTAACTTGACAAATATTGCTTGCACTCACATAGTGTTGAAATCAGTGAAGTGTTAATATCATGTTAATATTTATTCAGAACTGCTTGAAACAACAACTTTTTTGCATGAGAGTCCCATCATTGTAAACTCCAGACCCACCAGGCTGCTTGTGAACGAGCGAGCCCACAATCCAGGCCTGCTCGTGGGCTTGCAGCTGCCTGAGGACCCTTTGGGCGTCGGGGCTGGCCACCACCAGTACAGCCCCCAGGCCCACATTAAATGTGCGGCCCATCTCGTCCTCGCTTAGCCCACCGGCTTCCTGTAGCCACGAGAACACAGGTGGTATACGCCAGCGCGTTGCATCTACAAACACAAACACGTTCAACATAATTAAGATGTGGGCACTTTCAGCAGAACAGACATTAAGCACAACTTCAGATTAAGAATGGAAGCTGAGAGCGAGAATAAACTTAAACAGAGCAGCAAGCTACTGTATACTACCGATTGTTTATTTTGTTGGTTGTTTTGTTGCCTTGTTGCTAAGTGTTTGTAACAAATGTTCCATCCATCCTTACCCAGGTCTACGGCCAGCTCCTTTGGCAGCACACGGGGAATGTTCTCCAGCAGACCCCCGCCTGTGATGTGGGCGTAGGCCTTGACCGCTCCGCTGCGCAGGATCGGCAGCAGCAAGCGGCTGTAGATCTTGGTGGGCGTCAACAGCAACTCGCCTGCAGGTAAACAAGCAGAGGTCAGGGGTCAAACTCAGGTGACTGAGTCTGAGGTGAGAGGTAAAAATTTCCACACAAGGGTTACTGAGGCCATACAACCAGTTGAACCATGTGTGTAAAGACTTCACACATAAAGTTTAACTGACAAGTAAATAAAGAGCGTAGGTAAGAACAGACCAAAAGTCTAATAGATCCACAAATGAATGCTGTAGAACTACTTTAAGCTGTTAAGTTTTAATGATGATGTGTTTGATACTGTTGTATGTTAGTTTGGGCAAGAGCACCGGCAAAGATAAATAACCAGAGAAGAGCACACAAGGACGTCGGTCTTACTCTTAAAATTGATGGAAAATCTTTTTTTCTTTGTTAGACTTTGACAACTTGATCAGCCTATTTCTGCGCTCTTCCATGCATGATAAGATTATGCAGTGTCTAAGATTCGGTTTCTGTTTGTGCAATTATGTGTCTTAGAGATATGGCAAGTGCAAAGACCATGTCAGCGTATTTGACCGGACTGTCACTGATCTGCAATACATTACTTGCTATCTGTATACATTTTATTTTTTTTTTTTTACTGCATTTTATTTTTCCTCCTTGTGCAACACTGTGAAGCAATAAAGCTTCTACTGGACTGAATGTGTGTTGACAATAACACAGACACATGGAGACTCACATAGACAGACAACTAACTAGGATTGCAAGAACAAAACTTTGACCCCTAAGGTTCAACACACAATGTTTTAGTAAATTAATAATAATACATAAATTTGGTATTTATAGTTTGCAAAACATGCTTATCATGCAGCAACATTACCTGCAGTAGACCTACACCAGGCCTAGTCATTCAAAATAATTAAAAATATCAAATTAACTGTACCATTACCATGAGCCAAAAATAGTGGTGCATACCTAAGTGTGTGTACTCTGTATAGAACACACACCCACCCACACACACCGAGTCAGAACAAGCCAACTCACCTATGGTCTCTCCAGCTTTGCCAAAAGGAGCGGGGGAGGTGTACTGCAGCCCAGACCGCTCCAGAATCTTGCGCACCAGGCTAAAGCCGTTGCTGTGGACCCCAGAGGAGGCCACCCCGATCAGGAGGTCTCCCTCGGAGATGTCCCCCAGCCGCGGGAGCACGGAGCTCCGCTCCACAGCACCGACACAGAACCCAGCCAGGTCATACTCGCCCTTCCCATACATGCCCGGCATTTCTGCAGTCTCCCCACCTGTATGTACAAACAAATACATACTTC
>JAVQKI010062742.1:0-11012 GCA_036025975.1 Nematalosa erebi
GGACTGCGTCATCATGCAGCATGTGTCAGTGCATACATACCTCCGAGATGTTGTTACCGCACACACAGAGCGTACATTCCCACAAGCAGTTTCACTGATATTCATTTATGTAGTAAACCTGGATATAAACCTGGATGTGACTGATAGACCGGGCTCAATCCTAGGGGCCAAATCAGGGATTGTCTTTCAAGCTGCCTGTACACGCAATACGATAGCGCTAAGACCAATCACAGCAACGTCAGCAAAACATCAAACTTGACTTAACAGACTTGTGTGCCTTTTTCTGCTCAACTTCCAAAGAAAAGCCCAGGTCTAACTCTTCCAAGTTGATTCCATAGCCAATTCAAACGACCACTGTTCCTTAGCCACAGCCTTGGATGTTTTGCACCATCGCAGCCCTGTTGTCATTGTGCTAAGCCCGCGTAACAACTTGTGTTGTGATTGGTCCGACCAAACCAGGGAGAACAGCTACTGAGGCCCTATGGCTCGTGGCTAGACATACATTCTGAGCAAAACTTTTTGCTACAATACCACTGTGGTACGTCTAGATCTCTAGGCTAGTAGCATACAGGACCCTGGCGCATCCAGACAAGTAGAAAAAAATTATGCGTGATTGTTTCGGAGCGCACTGTGCGCAAAATGCAAAAGTCTACCTCGGCTTTCAGTCTCTAGGCATTGCTTGCTTTACCTGTAAAACTCTGCCTTCATATGTCGTATGCTTTACTTATTGGCCAGAGCCGTGGTAGAGGATTTGCGCCTGTCTGTGTGTGTGTGTGTGTGTGTGTGTGTGTGTGTGTGTGTGTGTGTGTGTGTGTGTGTTTGTAATTCACTTTTGAGCAGCAACATCCAGTTGCAGCCATCTGCAAACCTCGCCACGCTTTGATTGTAGACAACAGTGCACACTCTGAGTTGACAAAGATGCACTGTGTCTACAGCCCCTGAAATTCAATATACTGCTGAGCATTTGGAGCTTGGCATGGAATCCTATTGCCTGGGAAATGGACCTGACCGTTTGATTTATTTTCCCTTGTGCAGATTAACCGTGGCATGTTCACTTCACGCCCTGAAACCGAAATGGTTAACAGCACAGATCAGCTGATATGAAAATAGGTCTGATTCAACATGTCTATCTGTCTTTCCCCTTCTCTCTCATGCTCACATTCGTTTACTTCCTCTTCCTCTATTTTTTTCACTCTCTCTCACTCATCCTCCTAAGGTTTCTATCACTCTCCTCCTCCATATTTACCTTTCTCTCTTTTGCCCCTCCCTTCCCGATATTACACCTCTCCCCATCTCTTTCTCTCTCTCTCTTTTGCCCCCTCCCTGTATTTCTGTCTTTCTTTTCCTTCTACTCTCCCTCTCCCTCTTTCTTTTGCCTTCTTCCTTACCTCTTCCCTCTCTCTTTCCCACACCCACCCCCACCACCCCACCACCCCTAGTTGCCTGGCTCATGTCTGGCTTGTAAGTTTGGGGCTGCTGCATACATTTCTCCCCATGATGTATTGTCCTGCGCAGGGATTTCATTTACTGCCAGTGCCCTCTGCTGAACCTGTTGCTACTCAGTGAACACGATAAGCGTATAAGTAGCGGCCCTCTTCATTCATCATATGCCACGTGTGCGCACACACAGCCGCCCCTCAAATACCTCATCTGCCATGCAGCACTGGGGGAAACCACTAAAGCGGCAAAAAGCAGCTCACTGGCAAAAAGCTGAGATCACATTAAATGCCTCAAAGTTGAGAGAGAGAAATATACAATATACTCTCTATATATAGCATGTGTGCATGCATGTACTTACATGTAATATGTGCTCCTGTATGGGGGTGTATTAACAAGATCAAGATTCACTTTTTTGTTCTAATGCACGTCTTAAATAATTGCTGTGAGCGAATGGTGCTTTACATAAGCTAATTTGTATATGTGTGTGTGATGTTTTGTGACAGCTGATTATTTACAGTATTCATTTATTGATTTGCTCACAGCGGTGGGTCTGTGTCTGATTCTTTAACCATCTCTCATGCTCCCCTCCTTCGCTGTGCTGCACTGTGCCGTATTAAAGAGCATTAGAAATCACAGGCTTGCCGAATGTCACTTAGAACTTTTCGACGTCGACAGGGCTGACGCCGTTGCGCTCTCGGGCATGAAGCTGCGGCGTGAAACTGCTTACACGCGTGCCGCGCTCTGCAACGAGCAAAGGGAATAATTAACGAGGGGGAGATGGGGCGGGAGAGAGGGAGGGAGTGAGGGAGGGAGGCAGCGGACTGCGCGCACAAATCCCATTGTTTGTGCTTATTTCATCCCACTGAATTCTTTCCCTCTGTTTCTTCTCTCTATCTCCATCTTTTTCTCTTTTCTTGCACTCCCATGCTCCCTTTCTGTCTTTCTATGTGTGCTCTGACCCTGCACTCCAAACACACACACACACACACACACACACACACACACTCATGTAGACAGGCACATGCTGACATAGATACACACACACACACTGAAATATACACAGATCCTCAGTGCCTTGTGAAAAGCCCATGCGTGCATGGAGCTGCCGGCAGACAGAACACACTACAAAGGGCCCTGTGATGTCCTACTCATCTCCACATTGTCTTTTCATTATGGGAAAAATCATTTCATTTCTGCAGGAGAGCGGGAGCACGGCTTTGCCTAATAACCCTATAATGTTGCTGGGAGGCATACAAGAAAGAAAGAAAAAAAATCACAAAACAAGCCCTATCCAAAAACAACACAAAAGATGCTTTTCTCTTTCTTTTTGTACATGACATAAAATAAGACACATGAAAAAAAAACAACATCTACAACACAGGCAGCTTTTCTCATTTGGCCCTTCCTGGGCCCCATTTTGTTTTCATAATGCCGTAATTGCCTTAAACCCACTGACAAGCACTGTAGTTCTCAAAATATGTTCAGTCAGCGAGGAGGGGGCTTTGGAGAAGGGAGGGGTTGAGACCGAGGAGCCTGTGGTGGAGCTCTACAGCCACCCCCACCCTCCACCCCAGCCCTTACAGCTTCAGCCCTCCCACAACCCCCTCCCCGTAGTAAAAGCGGCGGCTCCATCTCCCGATGCTTTTACTGTCAGTCAAGCAGCACTCAGTCCCCCCAGCGCATCAGGGCCTGGTGCTATTGATTTTTCCGCCCACTGAAAGAGCCGGCGCGAGCATAAATTTTGCATGAGGCTCTTTACCGCCGGCCCCGGCGACACATGATGGGGTCCGTGAGCACTGGGTAATGACCTCCCCGATCGCCACGGGGGCGTGCCGGGACGGAGCTGGCCTCGACCCGGCATGGAGCGGGCCGATCTGGGCCGGAATCAGGGTGTATCCCCCAGGCCCGGCCCATGGCGTGCACTGTGTTGGTCAGCTGAAGCACGGTTGGACGCTGAGAGAAAGAAAGACGGTGAGAGAGATGGGAGAGAGAGAGAGGGGGATGGAAACCAGTGGGGTGTCCGGTAAGGGCAGCGATCCAAGCAGATGTTGGAGTTAGCCCTCCGCTCTGCCCGCTGGTTGGGTGACGGGTGCCATTTTATGCGAGCCCCTCGGCCAACATGGACCTGGTGTCACATGACCGCTTTGAGGGAGAATACAACTGTGACACTCAGAGCATGGAAGGTTCTAGAATCAGCAAGGACTCCACAGCATGGATAGAGAAAAACAAATAAATAGAAAACCTGCTACACAGGGCAACAAGTTCTATCTCAGTTATATACAAAATGGTTTCTCCGTGTTTAAACCAGTAGATGTAAAGTCAAAAAATTAATTCTTTAAATATTGGATGAATATGAATAAGATAATATTCAGAATTTTAGTTTCTTCCACAAGAACTCTCTCACCACAGCATACTAGTGTAAAGCATTTGGATGGTGACCCTCTCTCTCTGTTTGCAAATCCACTGTTGTCTCATCTGAACTCTCTGTGTCTGACATCCATTTTCTCTCATCTTTGCTTTGTCACGCTCTCTGTGATTCTGGAGAATGTTGTTGAATATTGTCTCTGGTGAATGAGAGCTGAATACATTTATTTGCCATAGCTGAACTTCCTTTATTTGTGTGGCATGAAGTAAAGGACCTGGATAATAAATCAAAGAGTCGCTCTCTCAGGCCTAGGTGATTGTTCTCAAGACCAAGCCCATTTTAGAGGGTACCGTTGTTCTGCGGTATGTGAGTGGGAGTGTGTCCATGTGTGCCTGTGTTTGTATAGGCCTTTTTGTCCATGTGGACCTTACATTCTCTGAAAAATCTGGGAACTGGACAAAAGATTGTAAAGAAAGAATGCGACCTTCTCTATGTTGCAGATTTGAAGTTTACATTTAATAAGAGTTAAGAACAGAATGGACTTTCTTTTTTTCTTCCTTTCCATCTTCCCTTTTCTTTCCCTCTCTCTCTCTCTCTTGCTCTCTGAGGAAGTGTAATTATCAGAGTGCATGGTTGAGTAAGCGATGGCTTCTGTGGTGGTATGTGACTCATGACCTGTAAGCTGTGCCAGGCTGTGGAGGTGCAGAGGCTGGGCAGCCCTGGTGCTCTGTAGGCATCCTCTTAGCGCTGACTCATTAACTACAGTCCAGCTCCCAGTCCACCTGATTGGACTGTAATTGATAGTTCACTCTCTTTCTCACTCTGCCCCCCCCTCTCTCTCCCTTTCTCTTTTTTTTTCTTTCTTTCTCTTTTCTCTTTCTGTTCTCACTCTCACCTTTGTGGGTGAAACCTATGAATGTGACTTGTTTGCCAATGCTGTGATGCACATTATTCCCAGTGGCCAGCACTTCAACCAAACAGTTAATGCTTTGAATTTTAAGTGTTTCTAGCGGAGGAAAATACTTTGTTAAAATTAGCTTGACACTGTGACTGTAATAATAAATCCAATGCTATTTAGATTAATTTTGAATAACAATGCTTGAACACAGATATCATGTTTCAGACAAGCCATGATTCAGAAGAGGGTATACTAACTGAGACATGCAAAGCAGGTTAAGTGGATTTGAGACTTCAGCACAGCATAGCTGTCTGTCTTTGCATAGACAACATAGGGGCCTGATCTCCATCAGATCTCTTCATTTGGGGATTGTCCTCCAGAGCAGTGTCTTTCATTTACTCTTTGACACTATTAATCCGACATCCAGGAGGCTCTGGACATCAGAGAGTGATACACACCTGTATTGATGTGCTGTGAGAGACATCAAAATTCTAAAAAGCTTTTTCAATCACATTTTCTTCAATATTTGAATGCTCATAATGATGGCAGACATTCCTCAAAACAGAGACTATTTACCCAAGCAGCCAAGGCATGAACACAAACA
This sequence comes from Nematalosa erebi, assembly GCA_036025975.1. NCBI lineage: Eukaryota > Metazoa > Chordata > Actinopteri > Clupeiformes > Clupeidae > Nematalosa > Nematalosa erebi. Next base: position 5,308 of record JAVQKI010062742.1, read on the forward strand.
CAAACACTCACACAGAAATTTACACATAGGCTACTTGTATGACTTACTACAGAGTGAGAAAAAAAGCCTGGAGAGAAAAACAGTATTAATAGGGGGGCGGTTGTGACTAGAGGGGTTGTTGGGTAATGAGAGAGGTGTCTGCTCTCCTCCTGCAACCCCCCTATTTCCCCACCGACAAACACACACACACACACACACACACACACACCACAGATACACAGAGACACTCCTCAACGCCACAGGGAACAAAAATAGCCGGCGTCTGACGAACGAGACTGTGTTGACCTCGCCTCACGACCTCTGGCAATCAGTCTCACTTCACACTTCATGCGCCACCACCACTCTCCATTCTCCCCTTACTGTCTCACACACACACACACACACACACACACATACATACTCTCTCTCTCACACACATACACACATAGGTACACACACTACAGATGATTTCTGTGTTGTTGAAAGAGAGAAAGCCGCCACCGAACACAAGCACACACATACATACAAATACACAAACACACACACACACACAGAGCTACATACATCTGTCAGGTCTCTGAGGTCAGCCAGACAAGCCTCTGTTAAACAGCACGGTGCCGTGACCTGTGCCAAAACAAAACTGGTTCCCCACACCCTTCATGCGTCCCCGTCGCAGAACCTCAACCATAGAGCCGCTAATAAAGGGCCACGCCGGCAGAATGAGAGAGGAGGCAGGTGAGGGGAGACAATGCCGGACGGTGCTGGGGAAGGGGGGCGGGGGTGAATGGCATGAGCGATCTGCCAGGGTGACAGCCGTTGTGTCAAAACAGAGCGGCATAGTTTGCTTTTGTACCGAAGTGAGTGTGTGGAGGCTCGAGAGACAGGGCAAAGTTGCTGGAAGGCTGACCCTGTGGCTCAACCTCATGTGTCACTCACAAAATGAGAGGGTTGAGACTTGTTTAGTGTACCTATCTTTTCCTAACTTTCACACATTATTATTAAAACGTAATTTAAGTTTAAAATGCAGTATGTTTGAGTTTCAGTTTATTGATGATCCAGTTTATCCTTTTATTGAAAATCAAAAGTCAAACAGTTCATATAGCACAAAGAGCCATTCAGATTGAATGCACAGCCCTGCACGGGACATACTGTACAAACACTGATTCCGTCTGCCTCTCCTGACTCTCCATCCATCTCATCCTCTGGATCTTCTCACACCTTCAGTCCATCATCATGAAGGGAGACAGGGGAAAGACAAGCCTGTGGGTGGTGGGGGAAGGGGGTCATGAGGGACATTATATACAGTAGAACAAGGACAGAAGAGATATGACGGGGGGGTGTGGGGGGTTAGTTCAGAGTTTGGTTTATGGGAAGAGAGGAGTAGAGGGGAGGGAAGAAGAGAAGAGAGGAGAAGACAGGAGCACAGAGCGGAAGGAAGGAAGGAAGGTAGGAATGAGGACGGCAGAGGAGAGGAGATAATTATCTGTGGCCAATAGCTCAGATTAAGGGGAGCATCTGCAGTGGGCTAACGGAGCAAGGCTGATGAAGCTGCTCACACATTTAGAGGGGAGGCGAAGGTCAGCGATCCTGACAGCCCTAACAAGATGACAGAATTTATAAAGCACCGCGGTTAAGGCGTGCGCTTACCTGCGGAGCTAGCCGTATAATAGGGCCACATGGGGTTTCCTCTCTAGACCTTTCTCCCGTTCTCTCTCTGTCTCTCTCTCTCTTTCTATCTGTTTATCTCTTTCACTCCCTCCCTCTCTCTCTCTGCTCTGTTTGTTTTTTCCTTTTCTTCATATTCTTTTGTTGTTCTCGCGGTTTTTCTCTGGACTTTGCTGGCTGCCGCTGGAGGAAAACTCTCCGATCGCCTTTGATCTTCCTTCTGGTTTCGATAATTTTTTGACAGATATCCCTCTCTTTTTTTCATTTCGTTCCTTCTTTTCTATTCTTTCGTTCTTACCCCTCCTCCTTTTCTTCCCTCTGATGCTCCCATACTTTCCACACGCACACATACCTCATACCAACCACTCGACATCCTTTGGTGCTACGCTCGCCAGAGATACAGATGCTGGCCCTGTCAAAGCTTGCGAGACAACTTGCCCCAACATTTCAAGCGAGAATTGGACTCTTGGCTTTTTCTGTGCGCCCGCCATATCTATAATTCATGCCAGGGTGTGAGAGAGGTGTCAATGTGTCAGAAGGTAGAAGAAATTTAAAAGAGTGCTGTTTACTGGTCATGAGATGCCGTTTTCTCCCCTCCCCCCAACCCTCCCTTGTTCCTCCTCCTCCTCCTCCACCTCCACATCCTCCCTTTCTCTCTTTTTCCTCTTTGTGATTCCTGCACCTCTCCTAGCCGAGTCGAGACACCGTAGCTGATCAAATGGTCGAACTCCCGTCCAGCTCTCATTCCAGGGTAACCGTGGTAATCAAAGAGATGTCAGAAGCAATGTATCTCTCCTTCGCATTCTGTTCTAGAATGAAGGGTTTTGGGGAAGTTCAATTATTCAAGCACATCAATTAATTATGTACACTCACTTGTTCACGCCATGCTCTGACCCTCTGTCTTGCATTATCAATACATTCTATATTAACACTCAAACAAGTATCGATCAGCTATTGTTCTGTGCTGTTTTAGTGTTTCTGACATGCTGAACTGCTTCCATATCTACCATAATAATGTGCCTATACGAAATTAATGACCATATAAATAATAATGACACTAATATGAAATGCAATTTTTTTCCAAGAGGCATAAGACACTACTCTTTCATTATTGTTAGATGTTTGTTATGGGCTATTCTATTGCAACATAAGATGAGCAATTCTATCATCATTCAACACTTTTCTTTTTAACTGCAACTGTCTGAAATTGAGGGCAGTCCAGGCAGAAAAGTTAAGTTTGAAAGTTCAGATAGGAGCATCCACATGTCCACCTGATCCCAACTGGGTTGTTATGCATTTGGCCATAAAGAAAAAAAAGAAAGAAAGAAAGAAAGAGAGAAAGAGAAAAGAAGTGTATTCACAGAGGCCTTTTCAGTTAGTGCCACCACTCTAGTGTCAGAGATAGAAAGGTCAAGTCAAATGTGAATTTCTGCAAGTGTCAGGAATCAACTCTGGTATAAATTCATTTCTGATGCTTCTTGATATATATAAATATATAATGTGTTTCCAAGTATAAGAAATGTTCATCGGTCAAACTGAGTGCTTTCTATATCTGTGAATACAAGTCAAAGACACCCCTAGGTCAAAGCAGCTGCTTTTGGTGGATTCGCAGTGCAGAATCACATCTTATTTGCTTCACCATTTAAAAGAGTGAAAAGGTTAGCCTCGATGGAAAAAGACATCCACTTTTCATTGGCAGGGGACAAAAAGCTTGACTTAAATTCAGCATTAAAACGCACTAACCAACACCTGCCCCTGTGCTCCTGTGTGAAGGCAAACGTAGAGGCTAGGCTTGGAGGTCTTGAACCCCTTTTCTCATTAAAATGTACAACAGGTTAAAAGCAACACTGGAATGCATACATACAAAGCATAACCAGGATAACCAAGGATAACCAGTAGAATAGCTGACCTTCCGTAGTCATTGTGTGTGTGTGTGTGTGTGTGTGTGTGTGTGTGTGTGTGTGTGTGTGTGTGTAGAGTTTACCAGAGTTTTGTGATCTTTTTCCAGTCTTTGGCCACTCAGAGTAGTGCAGTGAATTGTTATACTTAACTATGTCATTATCATTCATCGAATTTTTAGCATTCTGCCACAATGTCGGAGAGAACATTAAACATCAATTGGTCCCTTTTTTTGGTATTGTGACATGGCTTTGAAGGGAAGTTGAAAGGAACGATCCATTATCCTATCACGGTTTGAGATCCTAATCTCAGGGTTATCACTCCCACCATGGCTGTATAGAGCCCTTGTTGCGGCACAATGCGAGTGCACTCTAATGCCTTGCTCTCAAGGGACCTTGCACGGGGGATCGGGAGACTTAAATGCATCAGAAGTGCTTTGGAAATGGAGGGAAGGTTGCATGAACATGAGGAAGGGCAAAGGAAAGCAACACAAAAAAGGACTGAATTGCAGGAATCTGCATCCAAGGACCCCCTCAAACAAAACAATATAAGAAAGTCAGCAAGGAGTTCAGCAAGTCCAGACCAAGTGGCACCTCCACCCACATCAGGCTGTTCAAATCTTAAACCAACATTGAAAGTTTATTGGGATTTGCCACTCGAGTGGTCTAACAATGATATTGTATTATTACTGCTAAAGATAATTGACAGTTCAAGATGTTTAGGTGTATTTAAATTTGCTCAAATCAACTTCCTGAAATTACCTTTCAAAAGAGTGTCATGTGTCTTGTTAGTAAAATAACAAAAGAGTGGTAAGATGATGGTCCTTGTGTTCCTTCCTGTTTTCTTCTCTCTTCTTTCTTCTCTGTCTCTCTATCTCAGCTACCTCATCCCTGAACTCACAGCTCCAGCACCTGCAGCAGCTTCAGCAGATGCAGCAGCACCACCACCAGCAGCAGCAGCAGCAGCAACATCAACAGCAGCAGCAACAGCAGCAGCAGCCGCCACAGCTCTGCAGCCAGTCCCACCACCCGGGAGCCAATCACATGGCCTCCCACCACCCACTGAGTCCTGCCAGCCAACAGCAGTCCTCCTGCGCCTCCACTGGCTCCGCCTCCTCCTCTGCCTCCTCCAATCTCGGCTCAGCACAGGCCCCACAGTCCCCGCCCCACAGGCAGCAGAATCAGTCGCCGGCACGCAGCCTGCCGTCGCCTGTGACACCTCCCATGCCACTACCGGTGAGAACACTTTAACTTTGATTACTTTTAGAAAGATGCAAACTAGACAAATTGGACGCTGAAGAAAATAATTGTCATGGAGATTCATTCTTATCATCTCTTATCTGCCCAACTTCCTTAGTGTTGCTTTTCTTCCCAAATTCAGTTCAATTCAGTAATCAATCATGTTTTCCATGGCCTGTGCTTTCCTGTTAGCTGTGAACAGTAATGGTAATACATCTCTCCCTGTCAGTCAGACACAGGGAGCTAATTTACCAAAAGAACATTCCAGCAGTTTGGATGTTCTGTATTTTGAGTCCATGGCCCTCTTAAAGTTATCCAACCAATACTCCGCATTTATCATCCTTTTTAGCAGAGACATAAGACACAGAGTCTAGGAGGTCCGCTGTCAGGGAAGTAAATTGAAAGCAAATAAAAAATTATCTCCTAAATAAAATGTTCTTTCACTTAATTCTCCTGCATTATTCACAGTGCGTCAAGAGCATTCTGGGTAGCAGAGACGTGGTCTGGCTTGAATGTTAGAGAATGGGACAGTAATTCAATTGGGTGATTGAATTTGTCTGGGGAAATCTTGGATATTACAAATATTGTTCCTGGAGTAGGCTGCCGTTCAGAGGGTTGTCCCTGAGAATGCCATAAAATTGAGAATTTATAGTTCAGGCTTTTATATCCAGCTGCCTACGACAGCAATAGACCGGCGCTATTACTGAAAATGAACATCTGACTGATCAGATTTTGTGTTATGATGTTCGGCGTGAAAAACAGATTAGAATCTACTTTATGATAATCAGGTATTGACAGGTTCTTTGAGTAAAGTTCATATTACCCTGAAGTTTCATCTTCCCAGGGGATTATAGGATGGTTGTCATTCCCTGTGAGAGATATCGAGTTACCCACTTTACTTTAGTATGGAGAGAAAACCAAGAT
>JAVQKI010062745.1:0-12059 GCA_036025975.1 Nematalosa erebi
TAATAAAATACTGTTATGCTTGATAAGGTTACAGGACATTTAGTCCATAAATTTGCCTGCAAATGTCACGGCCATAACGCTGGAATTGCCCATATATATATATATATATATATATATACACACACACACATATATGTATATATTCACCTTCAAATATACTATACCTTGCTCAGGGCAACATCTGATCTTGATCTGGGCAATCACTAAGATCATGTGCTCTTAACTGCTGAGGCATCACTGATCTGTATCTTTGCTGGAAGCAAAGCATGTCTAAATTCAAACATGACGCATGTCTGGGGGCTAGAGCTGGAGATGTCTGCTTTTGAGATGTGTTTTTAATACTTACAAGCTAACACCTGATGTCCTCAAGCATATAGCGAGAGGAAATTTCGTTCTCTTTACATAACTTGCGTTGCGTGAGAGGTTGTAAACAGACATTCAGGCTGACGTGTCTGCTGTGGGTGGGGATGCTCGTCTGTGTGCTAACCTAATTTGGGCCCATTTGTTTTGTTTGCGGCGTTTCCTTAGCAACCACACGAGTGTGCCAAAACCGAATTAGAATGGTCCTTTTCCCCACCCAGCCACCTGTTACGCTTGATAAAATCATATAAATCACGTTAGCGCTCCCCTGAGAGCAAAAACTGCACGCTCTCTGATGGATATCGTGAAAACTGCGGTGGACAACAAAAGCGCCTGGGCATTTTTCACCACCTTTTCATTTCCCAAGCACCAGCGGTGTAAAGGACAAATCAGCAGAGTATTGAAAGAAAGAGAGAGAGAAAAAAAACACAGTTGAGAGCAGAAATACCATTTGTCACAGTGACGGGCATAAGGTATGACAGTGTGCAGCAGGGGGATGAGGTGGGGTGGGGTGGGGGTTGGCCTAGCAGGGAAGAAGTAAGACTTTTTAACAAGAGAACACAGCGCTCCCTCTTCCATGGGGGCCATTTTGTTCCCCTTGTCTTTTTTTCCCTCCATTTGTTACAAAGAAAACTAACAGCAACTATGTGAATGTCAGAAAAAATATATATCCCCACTAAACAAATAAACAAATAGGTGTGTGTGTGTGTGTGTGTGTGTGAGTGTGTGAGTGAGTGAGAGAGAGAGAGAGAGAGAGAGAGAGAGCAGTGTGTGAGTCATCTCCAGTCCCCTGCACATTAGTCACAGCGGAGTGACTCCGGGAAGGAAATCAGGGGCTCTGTGACAGCGCATCAGCACCCAAAAGCAGCGGCTTATTCTCCCCTCTCGCAGGCGCCTCATAGACCTGGATAAATGGCATCAGCCGGGATGATGTGTTGGAGAAGGGGGACGGAGGAAATCGCTCACAAGCAGTGCGAAACGGCAAAATGGCCCCCCAGTTCTTTCCCGGTTCTGTTACAAAGGCAGCAGAGCCAAAGAGAAGTGGTGACTTAGAAGGAGAGTGAAAGAGGGTGTGGATGAGATGACACAGGTAGAGAGAGAGAGAGAGAGAGAGAGAGAGAGAGAGAGGAAGGAAAGAGAGAAAGATGTATAGAGTGAAGGTGGGGGACCTTGGGAATGGAAGGGAAAAGGAAAGCAACAGGGAGTAGAGTAATAAGGTACAGATAGAAATGGGCTAAGTGTGTGTGTGTGTGTGTGTGGCAAGGAGTGGGGAATGATCAGAGAAAGACAGGGACAAGAGAGGACGCAAACCCACAAAGCTGACAGCGGACACACAGTGCGCGAGAGAGAAAGAGAGACAAAGAGAGAGAGAGGAGAGAGAGAGAGAGAGGGAGAGAGAAAGACCACTCTGGAGATGAGCCTGGCTCTGGTTAAAAACAGCAGCACCGGTGTGTGGAGAGGAGTGAAGGCAGCACACTGCTGGAGTGGTTGGGTGGCAGAGACTGGGCATGGAGGGGTGGGGGGTGGTAATCAGCAGTGATGGATATGGCTGGCGGGAACAGCTAATGAGGCCCTGAGGCGACCATGCCCACCACTGAGCTCAGTGTGTGTGTGTGTGTGTGTGTGTGCAGATCAACCACCCAACAATGGGGACAGAGCTGCTGTGAAACTAAAGAGCTCCAGTTCTGAGTGTGTGTGTGTGTGTGTGTGTCTGTGTGTGTATATGTGTGCATGTGTATGTGGATCAGGAGTCCAACAAAAAAATAGGTCCAATTTCTGAAACCAAAGAGATCCAGTTAGTGTTTGTGTGAGTGTGTGTGTGTGTGTGTGTGTGTGTGTGTGTGTGTGTGTGTGTCTAGCATGTACAACATCAGTTCAACAATGCAGACTATGCTGCTGGGAAAACTCAAAAGAAGGTCCAGCTGATGTGAGTATGGCCAAAAATTCTTCTATAAAATTACCTCCTTAATTCAATTAAATCACACAAACAGATATACACACACACACACACACATAAACAAAGGGACACGCATACTGGAAAAATCCAACAGGCTTTGCTACAAGCTTCGGTGACTCTGGCATTGATTTGGAGTAATCCAAGGCTTTTTCGATTGGCTCCCTGATTTGTCCCTGAAACAGAGGTCCCAACGGGCACTGACACACACACACACACACACACACACACACACAGACAACCCTAGCACATGTATGGAGAGATGTGCAGCATGAACAAGAGAGGCCCTGTATTGCCAGGAAAGTAAGACTGTGAGGGAATAGGTCAAAGCAAGGTGTGGGAAAGTATTTTGCTGAATCAAACACATCAAACACATAGATTTGCTTTTTTTACTACCAATGCGCACATGCACGCACACACACACACACACACACACAGTGGAAAGAAAAAGAGAGAGAGAGTGCACACATTTCCTCACTCTTTGAGTTTATGAGCTAATCGATTAAGAACATCAGCATTATCCCCCTCTTCCGGAAAACTCTTTCACTACAACAAAGAGACCAAAAGGATGAGATACGTGATGTGAGATAAAAATTGAACAAGCAAGAGAGAGAGAGAGAGAGAGAGAGAGAGAGAGAGAGAGAGAGAGAGAGAGAGAATAGCCGAGGGAGAAAAGGGAGGGCTGATTTGATTTAAGCCGGCGTAAACTGTCCAAGCAGGACCGATGTGACCACTCCTCCATCTCTCTCTCCCTCCTCTCCTCCTTCTCTCCCTCCCTTCTTTCCTCCATCTCGGCACACCTCATCTGTCTCTCCTCCTTCTCCTGGGCACCCTGCAGAGACAGCCTGGCCGTGACGTCTGTGGCCGTGGAGTAGCCATGCACACACCGCTTCTGTCAGACTCAATAGAGGGGCTGATTTCAATGCAGGGGGGAACAGAGAAAGCAATGGCGCGCCTGTCTAAGTTTCAGAGGGAATACAGCACATGTAAGAGAGCTAATGTTAGACAAACAAGTGTATGTAACGAATGTTTGTATGTGTGTAAGAATTCTTATTTTTGGCCAACATTATTTTCTTTGTGTGTGCACGCATGTGTAGGGCTGTTAAACTTATATGTGAGTATACAAGCTATCGTATGTGTGCTATCCTATGAACAAGAGGTCAATTCTCTGGCCTTGGCTGTTTTTTATTTCAACCAATCTGTCTCCATTTTACAAGAGCATGATGGCAACAAATATAGAACACAAAGCAAACAGAATAAATGTTGGGCTTAATCTTCATCTTCTCCCTATTACCCTGTTTTTTCTGTCACAAATCTTCCAGAACCACTGCTGAGAAACAAACCCAATCCTCTACCTTCCCCTTTAGTAACCAGAGGGAAGCTTCCAGAACCACTACTGAGAAACAAGCCCAATCCTCTACCTCTATCCTCTCCTTTAGTAACTGGGAGAAGCAGGGAGTGATGATTGGAGCCAGGAATGGGGAGGAGCTGACACTGTGGCTATTGGTAAACAAACAGAGGGAAGGAGAGTAAACACAAACATCTAATGCAACTTCATGGATGGGGAGAGGATTTCACATTAATCACAAGAGAGGTGAAAAAAGACTGAGGAAGGAGAGAAATACAAAGAGCAGGAAACGTGAAAATAAACTGCTTAGCAAGGGCCTGGCAGAGGCTTGGTTCAAAAGCTTGGCCACAGTTTCTTATAGGCAAACTTTCTTACACACACACACACAAACACTTTTTCTTCTTGGTTTATTTGCCCAATCCTTACCGCTTTGCTAAGTCTTGTGGTCTCTCTCAAGGCTTAGCTCAAGACCAAGGCTTCATTGACTCTTCAAAGAAGGTATTTTTTCACCGATGCGTCTGAAGCTATTGTGCTGAGTCATGGGAACAAACTCATACAGAAGCCTGTCTGCCTGCTGTTTGAAGGTCAAAGACATTTGATTGCGGATTCAAGGGAAAAAAGAAAGACAATTCATGCGAAACTCAATTTCTTCCACAGAGGCTCAATATTTCAAGCAGGCCGTCTGCTAACGGATGCCAGGCCAAGCTCCTGGCTCAGTAGGCCTGGGAGGGGACGATTGCTGACCCCAGGGAAGAAGATACTTAAACTGAAGCAATCCACAAAATGGCCCTGACAGACATTTCTTAACATGCTTTGGGAGGAAAAGAACACTGTGACTTTGTTCTTACCAGGACACTTAGGCTAGTAATTTTCTTTCTGATTCCATGTCCTAAAAGACCAGCTCTGTCCTGTCCTGACAGGGTCTCTCTCTCTCTTTTACTCACTCTCTCCCTTTTTTTCTCCCTCTCTCTCTCCTTTTGAAGCGCTGCCACTCTGCCTCAAGAAATGTCCTAATATGCCAAGGAGGCTGGGGAGTAAAAACTCATTAAAGACAACGTTAATCAGACAAGGGAAATATGTGAACCCTGTACACCAAGACCCAGGCAAATAAAAGTCCACGGCATACAGAAGTTCAACCATCTCTTTCAACTGCCTCCAAACTTAGTTAAGAAACTATACAATGATAGAAAAGTGGTAGCAATTTCCACTGTGGGCAGATGAGGCCAAGCGCCACAACTGAACGGTGCCATACTGAATGATACCCTAATGATCCAAGGCACTGAGACACAACCCTTGCAAGCAGCCACTAAATTCCCGCTCCACACAACAGATTATTTCCCTATATTCATTTGTGTCAGTAATTCCCAGCCGGTTATCCTGAAGGAGGATGAATGTGCCGACCATTGGCTAAATTAAGGACCAGTCAGGCATCAATCAGACCGACCAACATTGATTGAGAAAATAAGACGGAGAAAAAGAGAAAGAGTAAAAAAGAAAGAGGAAAAGAAAGAGAGAGAGCAATAGAGAGGGAGAGGTGAGGTAACATGCAATCATTTGGGCGTAGGTAATACGAGACACTGCGCAACGCTTTGCAGAAGCTTTGGTGTTAGGATTTATACGTCAATGTCTGTGACTAGAGAGAAATCCAGCCAATGGGCTGTCTGTTCCCCCCCAGTTTAGAATCATTCATCAGGGATAATTCCCCTCTCTGCCACCTTTAACAAAAGGCTCAAACAGATGCATACAGACAGTGGAGGCTGGCTACATGGGGAGACATGGACTGAAATGGACACTGACAAGCACAGGCCATAAAACAGGCGCACACACACACACACACACACACACACACACACACACACACACACACATATACACACAGCCATCGGAACAGTACAAACAGACATTTAAAGAGACTAGATAGACATGGAGAGAGACAGTGAAACACAACTGCTTACATGCATGCACACACACACACACACGCTCACACATAAACTTAAAAAGGTTTTTTTTTTTTATTATTCTTTTAAGTGTCAGCCTTTTGCCTTTGCGAGCTTTAATCGTCAAAGACTGCGCCCCAGGAGGGCTCTGTGTCTTAATGTAAAGCAATAGCGTATACTCCGCACGCTCCAGGAGGCTGGGGTGAAGCACATATGATGTATATTTGACAGCCATGAAACATGTATGAGGAGGAATATCACAAGGGACCGGCACACGTAGGCTACATATGAACTGCAATAAATAAGCTCAAAGCATGAGCGCTACATGTCGGCCATGGAGAACGAAAACTTCTGATCCAAACAGACGCGTGGCAGATGAGCGGGGTCGCAGTCATACAAATGAACTCAGCCAGACTCGTTTCTTGTTCTCTCACACAACGCTTTTATTTGTGCTGTTTCGTTGATGCAGTGTAGGCCATTAGCGGGGGGCGGTGCGGAGTCTGCGTAAAGAGGCAGGTCAGCAGGGCTGTAGTTGTAGCGCGTGGCACAGTGACAGATCGGGAGAGGACTGGGAGAGCTGGGGAGGGGAAGCGAGGAGAGAGGAGGAACGGCCGCAGAGCAATGCCGGTGATGGGTCTGGAGCGGTGCTGTCGAGGGCGAGAAAGGGTGGAGGCTTCATTACACACACACACACACACACACACACACCGACACAGACACAGGCAAACAGAGAGAGAAAGAAAGAGACAGGTAGAGTATTCCCTTGCAGCTCTTCCCACCCTGTCTCTGAACCTCACTAACCAGCTGAAGATTGCTCAGCGTGGCCTGTCTGGCAGGCCCAATATTCCTGGCACTATTGGATTAGGGGCGCACACATCAAACCCCTAGCCCACCTCCACTTCACCTTTAACAAAGTCAAGGCCTCAGTTTCGAGCGAGAGAGAGAGAGAGAGAGAGAGAGAGAGGGAGAGAGAGGGAGAAAATAAATAAAAATAAAAACAATAAAAAAAAAACTCGCAGGCAACATCTCATCACGGTGCTCCACGTCAGCAACAAACAAGCAAGGCTTTCCCAGTGGGCTTGGTCAAGGCCTGGACACAAGCTGTTACCTTTGATAGGATTCTTTGACGGCCCCAGACCGGCGCGAAATAGCCCGAGGTCCACTGGTGGGTCAGGGTCCCAGAGGGACGTCTGTGGGCTTTCACATGGAAATGGCCGAGAGGAACATCAGTCACCTGTCTGCTTCATGTGCCGCCGGCCACTTTATTTTGTGTGTGTGTTACTGTGTGTGTGTGTGTGTGTGTGTCTGTGGGGCACGTGTGTGTGCATGTTTGCTCCTTTCTCTTTACATCTGAGACAGGACTTCGCTCTAGAGAAGGAATGAATGATGAAATAGGAGGGAGGAGGAGGAGAAAAAGGGGCATCAAAGAAGAGGAGAAAGAAAAATAACAACAACAACAGACAGAAAGACCAGTGATCCGTACTCCGTAATCCGCCGAATTAGTATGCGTACACAAATACGTGACTTTGTGCTCCGCAAAAGTGTTGAGAGGCAGACAACAGAAAGCAAAGCCAATGTGCCAGCTGAAGTGATTTAATTACACTCTACAACAGCCGCAAAAGTGGTGGGGCGTCTAGTTTGGCATGTAAAGCAAGCGCTGAGCGTCGTTTCGTGTCGAATTTGTTTTGATACTCGCAAGTTGACAGGTGGAATAATTCGAGTGCCACCTGCACGACGATGAAATGGGCAACTACAGCTTCTCTCATCCGTTTCCTTCTTGCGAGTGGGGGTATTGGCTCAACATCTGAATATTTTGCACAAACACCGACTTTCCCTCGGTCACACACAAACACACACACACACAAACACTCAAACACACACCTACTTCAACCCACATGCAAACACACTTTGATGTTGAATCTAAACTTTTTTATTTCTGGCTGTGGAAAAGCGGTCCATTAGAACGAAAGCACATCAGGTTGCTCTCTCTCCCTCTCTCTCACTCTCTCCCCGTACAATTCCACATTGAGCACAGACGCTCAAAATGGAGAGCATCGGTGCTGTTCTTGTGCTCAAACACGTCGTCCATCATCGGACGGACCTCTGACGTCTCCCTGTGAGAGTGCCAACAGTCCGACAAATACAGAAGGAAAAAATCCCTTAATGTCCCCATCGATTTTTAGACTGCTAGGTCAACCGTCCCCGCATCCATCACTTTGAGTGTATTACCCTAATGATGAATCACTGATCAGGGCCTCGGAGCTCTGGCTGATTTGGTGCAGATAAAACTGCTTTCTGTAGGCTCAGTACAGGCTGTGGTGCATTGAGTGGAAAGTTAAAGAATAGCATTATTTCACACACTGCATCTGGTGGAGTGCTTCTCTCTCTCTCTCTCTCCCTCCCTCCCTATCTCTCTCTCTCAAGCTCTCTCTCTTCTTTCTTTTTTAAGCCTGTTTTTGTGTTTGTTCTTGCATATAACAACAAGGATGGTTTCATTTCACGGATTGACTTCATCTTATGAGTTTGCGGTATCTATTTGTGTTCTGCTCTTGCGACGTGCATAAGCTTGCAAATACGCATTTGTGTGTGCACGGGTGTGTGTACGAGCGTGCCTATTTATTAGTGTGCGTGTCTGTGTGCGTCTGCGTGTGTGAGGTGGGAACTAGCCATTCAGAGGTGTATGGGGCGGGGAAAAAAAAGACACACACAGTGAACAGAAGTAAAAAAAAAAAAAAAAAAAAGCCATTGCAGGCGTGTAATGAGGTTTTATAGCCAAGGCGGCCGCACAAACACGAGTCTACTCGCTCCGAAATCAATCGGGGCCCGGCACGGCAGCAGCGCCGGCCTTGATAAAGTGGAGCCAGTGCATTAGGGGCCTAATTCAGCAGCAGGGCCTCGGACAGACACACAGGAGCAGGGAGACGGGAAGGGGAGGAGGAGGAGGAGGAGGAGAAGCTGGTGGAGACTGCTGCTGTCGTTGCTGCTGCTACTGCTGCAGCCGCCCACGTCGGAGGCCTGGCGCGCGGGGGAGCGAGAGAGAGATTTCCGCGCAGTTCATATCGCAAATGACTCGCACTCTCTCCCGAAGCGCCGATGACAGGTAATCAGTGACTCCTGTTGCTTGCTCACGTTCTGTTCGCTCCGTCACATGGAAGATGAGCGTCTGCGCTGCATCTCAATGACCCATGCGCGCGCACACACACACACACACACAAACAGACACAGCATGGTAACACACACAGTGTGAATACATGTGCAAGCACACATATGTATAGACCCTTTTAATGGCACGCCTTCATAAAGAGTCACCATACACACTTCCTCAGCCATAGACATACACAAACACACATGAATAACACAATTTATCATACAAACACACACACACACACACACACACACACACACACACACACACACACTATAACACACAAACTACATGCTTAATCACAAATACACACACACACACAGAGCTGTACACTGATCTAGCCTTTACTTCAGTCTGAGCTGGGTCTATGTGCAAATCACTACATTCAGAGCACAGAGGCCCACACTCGGCCTGAGGACATACTTAATGTCCATTCACCACGACTCCCCAATATGAGATTAGTGCTCTGAGCACAGAGAGTAATCCTATCAGCTAATTCTTTGACAAAATAAAAGCTTAGGGCAAATACTTTGACTATAACCCCCGCATTCGTATTCATGGAAAAACATGATATTCAAGACTACAGGGCCCTGTCAATCATAAGAGATTAACAACACATCTGCTCACCACACAGCCCAATGTGCCTCCATTAGTCTATGGATAAACAGGTGAATGGAGATGAAGGTGTGTGTGTGTGTGTGTGCATATCTATGTGTGATTGTATGTAGCCTAAACAACATGATGTCACTCATTTCCATTCCCCGGCAGAACACAGAGAGAGCGAGACGTGTGTTTATTTTGATTATTCCACTGAATCAATTCAAAACAGACAGCCTTGCCCACTGCAATCCAAACAGTACAAACCACTGGCCACTTAGGTCATTAACTGACTTGCTTATTCCAGTTTGTCTGCCCAAACAGACATAAAAATCCAAATCCAAAAGAGAAAGGAATTAGCAGAGGCACTCCGAGATTTGGAAAGAGTGTAAAAAAAGCCTTTAATGTAACATGGCAAGAATATTTTTTTCAAACAAGTTCTTGCCATGTTACATCAAAGGCCTCTGCTAATTCCTTTCTCTTTTGGAGTCTGACTTCACCCGTAGCAGAAGAGTACCTGAGTAAAACTATCTGAAGTCATCTGAGCGTCCCATGCCCATTTGTGGCTTCTCATAAAACTCCAAATATTTTGTGCAAAACAAAAATTGTTGACTCTGATTCACAAACAGCAAAATCTGACTTCTCTCTCTATTAGAAACCGGAGACGACATGCTGTAGCTGACACAATCCTTCCTGTTGTCGCAATAGAGCTCCTTCAGCGAATCCTGGTCTCACTTATCAGCACAACAGATGGAAATGAAACAGTAAGCGTGCCCCTGAGCCAGAGTGCAAGCGGGATGGCACAATCTGTCCACTGTAAGCAGCCGGGCCGACGGAGGAAACGTGGCCATAACGTTTACCATACCGTGTGTGCGCAGACGGGCGAAGAGTTGACTGAGCGCTCACGAGTCCCTGATGCATTTTTAAAAAGCTCCTAACAAAACCCCTTTTATTAGGACAAAGCCACCGTGGGGAAAACAGGCGCGTCTGTCTGAAATCCGATCTTCCGATGGATCATCGGCGGATGCGACCGCCGGGGCCGTGGCATACGACTCCCCTGCTACCATTATTTGGTCATAATTGGGACGGTGGTGGGGGTGGTCTGGTTGGTTATTGATTTTCAGGCTGGCCGTCAGGGTTGAGGTGACCTTTTGTTTGAGAATAATTGCTCTATTAAGGGGGTTATGGAAGCTCCCGCTGGGAATCTCAGACGCCATTATCTCCTAATAAAAAATCACACTGACCCCGGATTTCATATGTGGAATTGCCTCGCAACTTTACAGTACTGAATTAGTTTACAGAGGAAAGACAGAGGAAGGAGGGAGAAAGAGATATGCAGGAACTGAGGAGATGAAGAGAGGGAAGGGAGAGAGAAAGAGAAAGAGAGGAAATAGAAAGAGTGAGATGACAGACTGATAGAAAAATACATTGAAAGCTAGAGGTCCTTCCATTTTCTGTGTGAATAGCAGTGAGGTCGAGAGAGTTCCAGTGGTGGCCACATCTCCTGAGGGCTGGGGGCTATGCACTCTGGCATCTGCCAGGTCACAATGCTATTACCCAGGTGTGATAGGGATTACAGGCAAGGGAAGAGCACATTATCTGTGTGTGTGTGTGTGTGTGTGTGTGTGTGTGTGTGTGTGTGTGGCATCATTCACAAGGCCACACATCAACACAAAGCCATTCACAAACCAGTGCAGGCCATGGGCCATCACGACACATACATCAGAGAGAGGGGGTTGAGAAAAATACATACCTATACTATATGTCCTTCAGGGTTCAAAGGAAAAAGCATCATCTGAGGGTAAAGGGGGTTGCCTTGTTGATAAAAGTACACCCGTTACCATCTACTCCCACCCTCTCTATCCATCCATCTATCCATTTTTTTTTCTTTCTCACTCCTCCATTCTCAATTTGGCTGCCACCCCACAGGGGGCAAGTGGGAGGAAGCTTTTAGCACCACTGCTGCCGCACAGCTCACTCTTAAGAGAGGAAGTCTTAGGGGGGAGGGGGATGGGTGGGGGATGGGGTCCAGCCTCAGTGGCGCTCCTCTCAGAGGCTCAATAATTAACGGCAAGGGAACCTAAGCGTTTCCACCGCTGTCTGGCTTTATGCATTCTTCATCGTGCCATAAAAGCACCAGGCAAACAAAGACATCTCTCACGCCGGCAGGGGGGGCAAGCGGGGGAAAATATCAGAGGGCCTGGGCCTGAGAGGCATGAAATATTACCGCCGCCACAATCTCCTCAGATGGCATTTTCTAGGGTGAGCCTAGTCGAGAAACGCCGGCGTGGAACACTTGGAAATGTTTACGCCACAACAGTCAGAAAAACAGCGGGTTAAATAAAAGAATGCGAGAGATGCTTGCGTTTGGCTTAAGCTAAGCACCGTGTAAGATTGCCTGCTGAGTGGTCTTCAAGGGTCACAACATCGCCCCAAAAAGTGGGGCTGCCTGGCGCTTCACTCTCAGTATTTCAATTTGCCTGCACAGAGTGGCTGCCCCCATTTCCTATTCATTACCATTCCTCATTTATGATATTTTTTCTTTTTTCTATTCAAGTGGGTTCTTTTCAATTGGCACACCAGGGTGAATGTGACACCCAGGTCCTTTCAGTAATGCGAGCAGCCTTTTTGGAAAGCCCCCCCCCCCACCCCCTCCTCCACACACACACCCACACACACACACACTCACACCCAACACCACACACACACACAGAAAGA
>JAVQKI010062819.1:2500-14807 GCA_036025975.1 Nematalosa erebi
TGTCAAAGTGCAAACAATGATTTAAATTTCATAGTGTTTACGTGTTTGCACAATTGTGTGTGTGTGTGTGTGTGTGCGTGTGTGTGTGTGTGTGTGTGCGTGTGTGTATGTATTTGTGCACAGAAATGCGGTCTGGCTAGGCTGCTATTCTGAGAACAACAATTTTGTGAACCTTCCCCCTTTCATCTGAAATAAAACCAGTGCTGTCAATCTGACCACAATAGATTCTGTGACCTCACTGACCAGCGGGCTACTAAAGGTATGAGGCAATCAAGAATTTTATCTGTCGACCAGCGGGCTACTAAAGGTACGGTATGAGGCAATCAAGAATTTGATCTGTCTTTAAATATGTTTGAAACACTGACCTGAGGTGTACACAAATTTCTGTAAAGCATGACTGGGCATAGAGCATCGTAAAATAAAAGTGAACAAAAAGTGAATTGACTTGCCACTAGTTGAGAACAAGACAGGTCTCAGGTGACCAAATAAGATTTAAATACTGGATCAGACTGGTTCAGGATTTCTGGCAGATTTACAGCAGAATTACTGCAGATGCTTCCCCTATGCATAGCCCTAGGGTTAGGCTGAGGCTACACCCGTTAAGTCAACATCATGTCTGCCATAATTTGCTTCCATGACAATCAGTAGAACTGGCTACACCAGATGGAACAGTGCATATAACATTCTAAAATATTTTCTCAGAGGTCATGGCAAAAACATACAGTAAACACACACATACAAATGTAATACTATCCAGCATCACTAATGGCAAATAAAAAGGCGAGAAATAAATGCTATTTTTGTCCTACTGGAAACATTTCAACACTCCTTCTCTTCATTTTCATTGCCAGATATCACAAAGAATCAATGAGCTGCCATCTTGCAGCGAGTTCAAAGAGAGTTGTGTTTGCTAGCCAACAGTAAATGTAATTGTCATTGTCAGGGCAAAAACTCAAGAGTGGTGATAAAATTAGTTAGATGCATGATAAAACCACATTGCCAAAGTTGCCAAAATCCCTTTGGCATATTTGTGCGGAGAGTTATTGGCTGCTACTGTCCTCAACCAAGGCAGATGGACTAAAGATGCAATTCAAAGGAGAAATACAGTTTGCAATAATTCAATAGCCCTGTTGTATGGGTTCACTGTGTGCTGTGTGTAGAAAAAGAACCAGACAATTTGATACAACATAGACCGAATAGCCAACCAAGAACTAATGTTAACTGAATGGGGCATAGCGACATGAAACTTAAAGTGAGTCTCTGTTCCCCATTCAGTTAGCTTTAGCTGTCGATTCGCTACAGTATATGGTGTATGTTGTAGCAAATGTTCTTGTTCTTTTCCCTACTGACAGCACTCTGGGACCTCAAACAACAGGGATATGGATTCATTCATACAGGATTTCTCCTTTAAGCGCTAGGCTACTTACAGTAAGTAAAAGTGAAGTTAAGTTTCACTCAACAGCATATTTAACAACCAAGAGTACTAAACAATGTCTAGCAGGTTTTCTCTCCTTCCAGAAGAATACTTTCCATGCAGTCAACACAATAACAATCTAAATGGGCATCAGTTGTGGGTTGCACGCACCATAATTTGAAAATTAATTAGAAAGACTATGACCTTTCCTGAAAAAAGCCCATGATCGAGGGTCACTTTTTTTTTTTTTTTTTTTTGAATGAATGAATAATAAATTGATAACTGGATCCTTGAGGTGTTTTCTGCTTTCATGCCCAGCATCTTCATGGGACATGATTCACTTCACATACATGTATAATCTGTAAGAATCTATATATTGATCCTGCTTTTTGGATTATCAAAGAAATGTATTGAATAATTTAATGGCATATCCTTCACAAAAAAGTGAGATACTGTGAGATAGTGTGCATAATCATTTCATCTTGTGTTTAAAATGAATCACTTTAATAGAGCACCTTCAGGGTCTAATTCCATTTGTTGCTGTGTTATGCTTTTAGAGAACAGAAAGGAGGTCTGTACTGGTCATGGTGACATCTAAAAATCTAAAATAACTGCTCCTGCTGATGCTCTACAGGTTTATCTCTTCATCCCAGTCCAAATGGCACAACTGACTTGTCACATGTACTGTAAGCTGTCATTTGCATCACAAATTGCTCCTCTTCACCATCATTGAGAAAAGAAATACCTTATCTGACTCAAAACCAATGAATCAACGCAAGAATGTGCAGCCCAAGAAAACATTTCTTAAAATGTTCCCACAGTACACATGCAAACCATGTAATAGGAACACCTATAACATCTATTTTGCTTGAATGTACACTCTGATGTCTGGTAGTAAAGACATGAAGTCTTCTGATATTGCTCTGATACAAACTGGCACATACTTTCTCATTTTAAGCGATTTAGATTTAGTGACTGGATGCTTTCAATCCATTTTTGATGGTAGGTTCTTCTTCGAAACAATACAGTCATATGCTATATGTTGAGAAGCTGGTGGATGATGTCCATTGAGAAGGTGGATTTGAAAAATTAATTCTGCAAGTGATCAGGACAACTGAGGTTACAGAAAACAAAACATCAATTCTTAAGACGGGGGAGTAACACGCTCCAGACAAAGCAAGTTCCTTCATGCTACATGGGGACTGTGGTCTATCTTTTACACTGACAAAGACAGAAGGCTTGTATGTGCTTGTATCTACTTTTGGGTTGGTGCGTGGCAAGTCTCCATCTCTCTCTAGATTCAGTGTGGTGCATTTACTGCATTGACATATCTGATTAACATTGTTTTTTTTATTGAATTCTCTCCTTCCTTTCCATTTTACATTATTTATTATCCTATACCAATCTGGATGTAAAAATAAAGCTGGAAGAAGACACAAATTTACATTCATATACAGTAACAGAAGCTAATTGCAAATCTGTGCTCATGTTAAATCACAGACTCAAAAAGAGTAATCACAAAAGCGCACATGTAAATGTGAAACAGCATCCGACAAATGTTTAATTTGACACGGGACAAAATTTGGTTACATCACAATCAGGATTGCTATATGAGGAAAACATATTAACAAACAACACATTAGTATGCTGGAAAGAATCCAGCGTTCCGGAAATTTGGGGAGACCTGTTGCATGAGGTGTCGAGCAGTTCTACATGATAACAAGGTAAACCTTTCATCTATCATTTGCACACATTATTTCATAGAATTAAATCAACAAATGAGCTGCAGAAACTCACAATTGCGATGCAAACACAGCACAAGAGAAGATATAAACATTCCCCTTTGCAACCCTGATGGTAGAGTAAATACTGTTTTCTCAACTCTTGATACCCAGGGTAAATAAACCCAATAACAACGGCACTTGTGTTAACAATTCAAGCAGTGAAAAAGATATATTGGCCCAATTTGAGATGTGCTCTGGGATGGTGAGACCTTTTGCTCCAATCCCCTGGAACTACGCAGAGTTCATTTAATAACCACACATGATTCAAACACATCTTCATAATGGTCTTTTGGAGCAACTGTTCTTAATAAAAATCTTTGCAAAAGAGATCAGCATAGCTGGTGGCTGGGTAGCGAATGTTAATATCCAGGGCTAAAGTGAAATGTCACGCTTGCCCTTGGCCAAAAGGAGGCATAAACTGATAAATAAAGCTGTGTTGTCCAAAGAGAGAGTGGAACTGATATGCTTTTAACACTACTAATGTTGCACAGAAGCAACATGGAACATACACGTCCTCCATAGGCATAAAAAAAAAAATTGTCACTGTCGAAACTACTGTTGCTGATTACAGTAGCAACCGGTTTAGGTTCCTGCAAGTCCTACAATGTGCATCTCAATGTGGTCAACACAAGTTTAAGGTGGATATGGCAGACACACACACACACACACACACACACACACACAAAGAGATCACAACCACCCTTCCCCCACACAGACACCCCTCCACCTTCATCATTCAATAATAACAATCCAATCATAATTCATGTTATTGTAGTTATCCATAATCCATATTGCAATTTGTAAAGTATATTCCTTTAAAGACCATTGTTGTTCAGGAGAAGGGTCATATATTTTGTTTCACAGTTCACAAATTACTGTAATAAATACATGAATAAACAGAAGGCTTAAAACATACAGCTTGCAACTTCTGCTAAATATCAGTTAAATGCCAACAAAGTTTTTTTTGTGAGACTTGCTAAGAACAGCATATGTGCAAATAATCTCTACTGTACCTGTTGTTTCATCATAAATAATCTATGAGCATCAGTACCTCAAGCTCTTTATTCATTCAGCATTTTCCTTTGTATGACTGAATCACAGACTTGCAGAAGACAGCAAGCTTTTGCAGCTATTCCAGCTATGACCTCAGGGTATGTCGCTCAGGACTACATGTGTGGTGAAATGAGTCCACACGTCAAGAAATCCCCACTGGCAATCCATGATGTACTGCACATTGGGTTCACTTCAATATATTGGTCTGAGGCCAGGGCTGCATTGTGTTCACACTACAATCAAACGGCACCAGAAAAGTGTGTTGAATGCTGAGAAAAGGAATACCTTATCTGACTCAAAACCAATTGACCAACGCAAGAATGTGCAGCCCAAACATTTCTTAAAATGTTCCCACAGTACACATGCAAACCATGTAATAGGTCCACCTATAGCATCTATTTTGTTTGAATGCACACTCTGATATAAAGACATGAAGTCCTCTGGTATTGTTCTGATACCAACTGCACATACTGTCTCATTTTAAGCGATTTAGATTTAGTGACTGGGTGCTTTCAATACATTTTTGATGGGTTCTTCTTCAAAACAATACAGTCATATGCTACAGTATATGTTGAGAAGCTGGTGGATGATGTCCATTGAGAAGGTGGATTTGAAAAATTAATTCTGCAAGTGATCAGGACAACTGAGGTTACAGAAAACAAAAGATCAATTCTTAAGACAGGAAAGTGACATGTTCCAGACAAAGCAAGTTCCTTCATGCTACATGGGGACTGTGGTCTATCTTTTACAGTCTGACAAAGACAGAAGGCTTGTATGTGCAATATTTAGTAGTAGAGAACCAAAGGTTTTTCAGGGACACAGGCAACCAGAAAATGGTGATGAAAGCAAAACCAACAAAGCTCAAAACAAGCAGTGCAAGCTGACTGATCTCCTCCTTTACTATTAAATGCAAAAAAAAAAAGAGAGAAAAAAAAAGAAAAAGAAACAAGACACTCACAGCTCACTACCATCCGCCAAGACTCAAACAGGCTTGTAAGTCTGGACAGGGAATGCCATTTTTAGAAGTCAGCGTACAAGTGTGTATGAGAATGGAAAGTCTTTTTTTTTAAGTAAGCATTTAGTTTGACTGCACAATGACCCGACAGCACACCCACACATATAGAAAGGCGTTGAGAGGCAAGAGCAGTCATTATGATGAGCAAACTCTCCTTTTGCTGGTTATTCCTGCTTGGACGACCACTTCAGTCCATCCCAGAGTGATGAAGGCTAAAGGAGGAGGTATACAGTACCATGAGTGGATGACAAAACTTCCATTGTAACTGTGATTAAACACAAGAAGTGCATAGCTCAGCCTGCTTTGGTTAGTGATGGAGAGGGCTGCCTCACTGAACGTTAGCTTCTTTCTGGCTCTGGCCCAATTCACATTGACTTTGTTAAAGTCAGGTTCACTGTATCTTTTCTGCAGGAAACAGGCTAGCCAGCCCTCTTGGGAGAACAAGTGGAGGTGGAGGGGCAGGCCAGGCGCCACGAGGGGGCGAAAGAGGGCTTTTCCCCCCCAGGTGAACCTCCCCGCCCCTTTTACTACAGCTCCAAGATCATTTACTGTGTAAATTAGCTAGATTATGTTACATAGCTCTCTTTACTGACAGCTCTCTGAAACCAAAATAACATGATTGGGTATCTCATGAGTGGATGGAGACTACGTGTGTGTGAATGGGTTTTTTGTTGATTGCGCATAGACTTGCACCTAGCTGCTTTTCATTCATTGGGACAGTGTTAGCTGGCTTATTTTAAAACAGCCTCTTACAGACAATAAGCTAGAATGCGAAATAGGCTACTTTGTTTCTGGCATCCTTGAATTACAGTAAATTGAGATTTACTTCAATGGCCCAGTTTTTTAATAACTGCAAGTAGGCCTACAGCCTATAGGCTATAGACCATGTTAGATTATACGCGCACATATGGTCAACATTCTGATTGAATCAATGTTGCAAAAATGGACTATGTGCAATTAAAGACATTTTCTTCAAGGCTGTAGTCTGCAAAATTCTCATTGGCTGCAAGCTTTTAACTATCCGATGGGTACGCATGGGCATGAAACAACCAAATCTCAATCTCAAAGTTAGTTTAC
Organism: Nematalosa erebi; assembly: GCA_036025975.1. Classification (NCBI taxonomy): domain Eukaryota; kingdom Metazoa; phylum Chordata; class Actinopteri; order Clupeiformes; family Clupeidae; genus Nematalosa; species Nematalosa erebi. The sequence goes on from JAVQKI010062819.1 coordinate 8,844, forward strand.
CATTCAATATTTAACAATAAGTGCGACTCTGTTATGTTGCTTTACACTGTATTCGTTCTCATTAGGATATCTCTTTCTGAGATATTGCTTTAAACAGAATATTGACTTTATTGTGAATATGCTACTTCTTGAGGATTTCTTGGATACTGGAAAAGTGAAAGTAGCCTAAAGAGACAAGTCCCAGTTCACCGTTATTCGTAAGTTTAGAAGGGCCAGAGTGGTGAGAGGGAGAGTTTTTGCCAACTTGTCACTTAAATGTAAAGTCAGTGCCAACTTCTCACTGCTTTGAAAGTATTAAGTGAATCTCTCTGCCAAATGTGTTTACAGAACTCAGACGCGCCGTAGCTAATGCATAGAGGACGTCAGCAGACAGGACAACACCTGCGCAAAATCGTTCAACTGTAGCCTATCATTTTTTTTATTATTTCAGGGAGCTAAAAATGTGAGCCAAGTGTACAGCCTACTGACTACAATGTGCGATTTTGGATGGTCATTATATGACCATCGCGCATTACTCAATGCATGTTTTTCTTGGCCGCACCCTCTCCCCAAGGCAATCACCCCACCCCACCCCCGGTTATTTGCTGCTGGCGCCGGGCCTGGGGAGGGGTGTTGAGGGGGATTCTAGCTGACAGTCCACTCAAAAAAGAAGTGTCCAACAGATCCCAATACAACATAGAACAGTGAAGGACTGACCATGTGACAGGTACAAAACCATTAAACCTGAAGATGATGTGAATTAGGGGCCCGTTAATACAATCGTACAATCAAGAGTTTGTTTTGTTTTTCTTTTGTCCAGTGTGTCAAGATGCAGTAAGTGATTACAACAGCATTACCACGGTGACAAATTAGAGCTCCCTCATGGGTGTTTACCATAGCCCACAGCTCAAATGAGAAAGTCCAAACAAAAAGCAGCTGCAATATGTAATGAATAGCCGAAAGGGGCTGAAATGGATATACTGCGGCTCAGCGGCAATAAAACAGTGTCGTGCTCTTACCTGGAAATGCACAAATTAAGTGCAGGGTCAGACAAAGAGGGGCTATGCACAGCAAACTAGATGCTGCTGGCACATCACAGCATAAATATCAGTCTAGAAAAACAAATAGTGAAATTAGGGTGTCCCAGAGCCATATCATATCTCACCGCTACCTTTTTTTTCCCTGCATAGACAAGGGTATTATTAAGCACTTGTAGTGACTGGAGGATGAAAGTGCAAATTTATCACTCTGAGTACAGCAGTTCTTCTCTAAAAAGCGCTTTTAAAGTCCCACTGCTGGGTTTTACCCACCCATATTAATTTTGATTTCATCATTAGCCAGCCGTGTAATGTCAAGGGAGCACATTGCAGAAAACTGCATTTTGGCTCTGAGTTACACAAATCACACCTGAATTCCCCTAAGACAGGCAACCGTGTACATACATGCTGCATCTACAATACCTTGGGGTCCATTCTGCATGCAAATATGGCAGTGAAGCCCTGGTGAAAGCCAATGAGGAATGCAAAGCATGGCATGGAATCATACAACGCCTGTTAGATGAGAGGGGTATTATATCGGTAGGTTCATCTGTAATTGCTCTCAATTTAGCATAAATCAATACAGGGTAATTACAGAAACTGTAATTTCCCAGGCTTACATTAGATATTTGCATCCCATTAGCCTCATTAAAAGGGGAAGACATTGGGGTGTGAGGGACATGAAAACGTTCTATTAATTTCTGTAGATTTCCCACCACAGCTTGAAGGGTTAAGGGGTAAACAATAACACAATAACAACATTACACAAACATCCAAAGAGAATACTTCCTCATTCTGAATTAATCTGGTTTGATGGTTGGAAAACAAGTCAACATTCCAGACACTGAATATATGGTACAGCAACTGATAAACATAGAGACTTTGCCAAAATCTATTTAAGAGTGTTATTTCAGCTTCAGTGATTAATTAAAATAAATAAATTTTGTGAATTTAATATAAAGATCATACAATGTGAATAACATATATGCCTGAGGAACACAATGTCCATTGTGCAGCGGATTGACAAAGACAGTCTATCCATAACGTCCTGTGAATGAAATCCGAATGAAATGTGTGATTCAAGAAGCACAGAAAGACATGAGATTAGTGACAGGCTGCTATGCCCTCAAGTTGCTGCATCTGCACTGTGCAGGTCTGTGAGCACACTGTTTTTGTGTGATCTAATAATGAGAGATGCGTTGCATGGGTCCCTGGGAGTTTGACATTTAGTTTAAGTGATTAAACTCCAAACTGACTCAACAAGGCCTCCCTTGTCTGTGTAGTCTGAGTGAGTCACGTATGTCAAACACCAACAATGTGCTTTCAGTTTGATTTGCGAATGATTGATGGGTAAATACAAGCTTATACGAGTCCTACTATCTATGCTTCCATGTCTGGTGTTCTTTTCTGTGGAAATGGGCCCACTCTTAAAAAACATCTTTTTTTGGGGGGAATTTACTGTATCAAGGCAGCTAGCTAAAATTGTCAGTTGTTAATTGTCTTGTAATTGGTTCTCTAAATTTAACTAAGCTTTACACAGGCTTTCAACAAGCTTCTCGCAAAGTGCAAAATGGCATAAATTAAATAAACATAAAATTTTTTATGGTCATTCATCATTTGTGTAACAAGAAAGAAGCCTGCTTTTTAAACTTCTACAAATAATCTTCAACACAGAAAAAAATTGGGACATTTTGCGGTGTAAACCTTACTCCAAACATGGATGTTTACAGTACTGGACAAAAACCACAATCTGAATTGTACATCTTACCTAAAACCCTAATGACATGAATGTATCAATTTTGGTCTGCAAAATCAGTCTGTAACACAATACATCTCAAGGTTTCAATGTATTATATAAGCAAAGATCTTTAAATATTCACTGCTTCAACCCTCTCTGATATAAGCTTCCTGCTGTGAGAGAATACTGCGCTAACAGGCACCATGGCTGTAGCCAGATAGGTCACCGAAGTACGGACTGTGGTAATTTTTCAGGGCTAAAAAGAATATTCAAGGTGAAATATATTCGTATTTTAAAAGAACGCTTTCTTCGACGTATAACAGTTTAACCTTTTCTGACTATGAGCCTTACTTGTATAATGAGAAGAGTTTGTGTTTCTTTGGCAATACTGCACTGATATCATGTAAAGAATTCTCTTTTGTGGCAGGAAGAACCACTGACCAAAGACGAAATAACAACATTTATATTGTGCAATGGATAAATACAATGCTTGCCTCTCCAACAAACTGTGCTACTCCTGGTTACCCTGCAATGCGTCATTTGACCATGTAATCCAGCATCTATGTGGCAACCTAACAAGGGGGCAAAACCCATGGGTGCTAGCACCTAGCGCTGGGAGGTTTACATGGTAACTGCTTAGCTGCTGTACTGGACAACCCCTGCAATAATGATGTGCCATTCTTATCCATTACTTTAATTAGGCAATATAATGAGTGAGAGTGGGACTGGATCTCACCACAACAGTTTTTCGGCTGCAGGCACAAAGTCGAAGGCTGAGTGTTATATTGCTTTTATACATGTACATTTCCATTACCAACAGACGGACCTTTAAGACATCAAATATTTTTTGTGTTTGTATTATCTGCCTTTTAGTTTTTAATTCTTGGTCTTCCTTCATGCCCCAAAATAGTTCCAAGCTTATCTTAGCGCCCCGTTCCCAGTTTACTCAATGGGCTTGGAAGGTCAGGAAGAGTTACTAAATTGTGCTTGTGCACAGGCCTGCTTGCTTGTCTGTATGTATGTCACAGATCAAGCTGCATATTTACACTGCTCCACTAAGACGTGCTCTCTGACAAATTGTCAAATGCAAAGTTCTTAATGGAAAATGTGGAGTGATAACTAGCTATATAGAGTCACCCGAGGTCTATCCGGGGATATCTCTACTCCTAGCTCTCGTCCAATCAGAAATTCATAAATAGTTAGACCTGACCTAATTTTTGTATAAAAAGTCATAATAATAAAAACGAGAGTCAGGGACAAATCAAAACAATGTCTCTCTATTGGCAGAATAGAACAGAACAGAGCAGGCAGAACTGAACAGAACAGAACCGAACACTACCGAATAGAAACCCCACAACAAACATGACTGACCCAATAGTAATCGCTCAACAAGACTGTGAAACAGAAGGAACAAATATATTGCAGAAAGAGGAAACATCATATTATTATGCTATTTCTATTTTTCGCAGTGACATACTGTACAAATGACAGATGTGCTATGAACAGCATAAACAGTTTCATATAAGAACTTCATGGAGCATATAATTCTATAATGTGAAAACGCTACATGGAGGCTTTTTTTAAAAACCTGCACCATCAACGCATCCATTTGTAGCTTGTGTGCCTGGCCATAAAAATGAAAAAAACCTTGCGGCTCTTCAAGGTAATGGTGCATGAACGGCGTGGCCTCCATGGCAGAATGTTTCCCACACAACTGCTTTCTTTCAGAGGTGACCTGAAAGGAACCTTCACCTATCAGGAAACAGGTCCCTGTCAGACAGGGCCAGCTTCAAAGGTCATCCTTGCCATACCAATTCTTTTATTTATTTATTTATTTTTTGCATTACATCCCCTGCCCAAAACAAAAACAAAAGCAACCGGGGGCAAAAACAACTATAACCATGTCAAAACCAACAGCATTGGACATCGTCCATGCTGCACATAGCAACAAAATACTGTTTGAAGACATGACAGCTTAAAGATAAAAAACACAGAACGATAAAGCCAAAGCTTGAAATGTTGAGTATACCATGGCCCGTATAGACAGAGTAAATATTTGCTTCCTCTACAGCACGTCAGCTCAATCAAAATCATCATTCATAAGATTATAGGGAGATTCTATGGATAGAGGGCAGTGAGACGGCATGAAAGTAGAATACCAGTAAAACCACAGTTCTCCTTTATAGCTTTTATGGGTAGTAATTGCAGCCTGTTGTTGTTTTACTTACTTGAGTGAGCTCATTTCCTGTTAAGAGGAAGTAAATGTTAGGTAAGTATAAGTCCAAGCATGTCAGGGAGGACACAGACGTGCAAAACAGACTATGCAGTAAAATGACAATTTACAGTAGGCTCTGATCAGTCAGTACTGTTATTTACATGATGTTACAGAAAATGTGATTATTGTGTTAGTCCGACTTAAACTGGATTTCTAAAATCCATGGAAAATGTTAGTCCTTCTGTAATCAAACCAAGCTGAATTTCTCAGTCAGACTAACACATTCAGTTAATAGGATCGAAAGTCGACTAATTCCTGCATGCATACGTTCAATCGGACTCAATCTGCTCTAAGCAATCCGCTTGTGTGCCATCATCTGCCTTCTGTCAATTTCCCCCCTCTTCCAGGTTCTCTTCTGCTTAGGTTTCTTAGTTTCAGTCTGTCTCTGGCTGTGATCTATACAGGTTAAATTAATTAATCTGCGCCATGCCTACGTCATGCCCATGCCATAGACAAACAAAACATTTTGTCCCTGAGTGAATCTGATGTGCACCTAACTGTTGTGTTGTGAGCTCTACTGAACTGCATGTAAACACACTACCTCTAATTAGACACACACACACACACACCTCAAGAACAGACTCAAGGTTTCTAGTATTCCTAATCATTTTCTGACTTTTTTAATAGCAAGAGCCTTGACTGCAACAGCAACATGATGAAATATCACATGAAGATTACAACGGGCCAAGATAGTCTTTTTGTGTTTGGGCAGCTATTATGCTGACTTTCTTGCCATGTTGAATGATTCATAGTTCATGAACTTAAAAGCTAAAGGCCAAATGCTGAAACTTCTGTTGTAGCTGCTTTATCAAACATACAATACTGGAGTACTCAAAATAATGAAACACCTCCCACAGTCTTCATGCATGCAGATACTGCCTCTGCCACTATATGGAAGCTTCTTAAGCACAGTATCCTGCAATACAACTTTTTAA
>JAVQKI010063102.1:0-14127 GCA_036025975.1 Nematalosa erebi
CTGAGAGGGGTGCTCATTAGAATGAGCAGATTTTCTGCATGGCTGGAACAAATTTGTGGCAGGACTTCTACTATCTGAACCTGGATGTCAGCCTCTGCTGGAGTGGAATACATTTTAAAATTAACCTACCCAACACTGCATGCGCTATACTGTAAAAGTTAGTGTTTGTGGGCTCCCACATTACATTCCAGTCTACAATAACCCACAGGTTTTCCCTGAGGTAAAACTGCCTGTTTATGCATAGGCCTTTCACTGCTTGCTGCTTTATGCACTGTGATTATTTGCAATAGGTTTACATGGATATGAAAAGGTAAAATGCTATGTCTCTTGATAAACAAATAAAATAAACTATTTGCTTTTCATCTACAGTAAGAGTAAGAGTTCAAAATGTCCAGAGCCTTAAAATAGAGAGTACAAATGGTGATTTCAGAGCTACTGTTAGTTCCCCTGTTGAGTGGGATTGTCCTGATTAATGGTAAATGTGTATCTTGAGACTTTTTGATACTCAAATGTGATGGGCTTGATGAGAGGTTCTACACTGATGAACACAACGGCTTGTTTTGCAGATGGAGATGGGGGAGGACTTGCTGAGGATTCTGGGATGGTGGTGATCTCTGGGTTTTGATCAGTAGTGGGACTGAATTCACCTATTGTGGAAGGACTGTCTGAGGAACTGCCCATAACAAAGGATGATTTAAACATGGAAGATGTGGTGAATTGTGAGGTGGAATCGGGGGCAGTTGAAAGGTCTTGATCCACTGTATTATTCCCCTGAAGTGTACTATTTAGTGGGGGGGCATTGGTTGTGATTCCTGGTGAATAACTAAATGTTTCTGTGATGGATAGGGAAGAACTGTCAGACGAAGATGTGATCTCATATGACTGGGTTGATGTTAGGACACTTGTGGCAGTCATTCCATTGGACATAGATGAATTTGTTTGGGCTTGAGGAAATGATACTGTTATGTTATGTGATACATTTCCATTTGCATTTGGTGACGTGATGGAAATCTGTGGTTGAGATGATGTCTCTTGTGATGTGAGTACTTTTGTGGGGTTTGTAATGCCCATTGTGTGATTTACAACATCCCCACCAGAGATTGTTATATTGGGCTTACCAGCAGTTGCCGTCCTAATTGGGTTTATAGATGTTGCCCTGAGTTCTGCTTGGCTGGTATTGTGCGATGGTACTCTGGTCCCTTGTGTTGTAAAAGACAACCAGGTATCTTGACTTGCAGTGGAGGATTCGGAATGTGTAGTAAAAGATGACAATGATGATGAAATTGAAATGGATGATGATGATGATGTTGTTGATGATGATGTGACTGCCTCTTTTGTGATATCAGTTTTGTTGTATGTTTCAGCTGATGAGACTGTATTAATAGGTGTAACCGCTGACAGGGGTTCATTGCTTGATTCTGATAATGTACTGTTGACTAATGGTGCTTTTGTAAATGAGTTTGGTACTGCTGAGACTGTGCCTGATGTTGAGGAGACGCCCTTAGAATAGGGCACTGATGGTTTTGTTGTAATCTCCTTAGCACCTTCTGTGGAAACCACTGTTAAAGAAGGTAAAGGCAAGGGACTGGATGCTGCCATAGTTGTTGGTGCAGAAGAAGTGGTTGTAGTTTCAGACTGTGTAAAAGTGTTACCTGTTGGTGTAATTTTAACAGAGCTGACAGCTGAAGATGAAGGTGTTGACATACGCTCTGGATGTTTAGCAGTGTCACTGAAAACTGTTGTGGACACTGATCTTGATTTTGGCCAGAGGGAAGAGGCCATTAATGATGCTGGTGATGCAGTTGTGGCCTCTGTACAGGTCTCAGAGGTCAAAATGGCAGTGTCGCCTTCTGTGGTGACTGTTGGTCCCATCGGAAGTGAAGTGGTGTCAACGGAGTTAGATGTGGTTATGTTGTGGTCTTGCACTATAGGTGGTGTTTTTGTCGCTTTTGTTGGAGGTTTCGCTGATATAATCATAGATGTCATCGCTACAGAAGAGTCTGATATGGCTGATGCTGGTTCTTTTGAAAATGCAGAGGTTATTTCTACAGCCAAAGATTTAGGTTGAGTTGTAACACTAATGCTGACATGCTCAGTGAAAGAGGTTGGGAATAAAGATGAGGAGTTCGTAACTGAAGCATTTTCTGACAGTCCAGGTGAAGTTGGAGTTATTTCAGATGTTGATTGTGTGGCGATGACTGAGCTGTTGTTTAATTCAGTAGTATAAGATACAAGTGATGGTGATGCACTATTGTCTAAAGTATCTGCTGGTTGTTTAGTTGCAGTTGCAAATTGGATAGAAGTGGTTGTGTTGGTGAATATACTTTCTGTTGTAGTAGACTCTGAAGACATTTGCTCAGATGTTAGAGGTACACTTGTTGCAGAGTCTGAGCTGGTGTGACCATTTGTGTGTACAAGTAGTGATGGACTGTTTTGGATTACAGTATTAGTGTAATGTCTTGATGCTGACTGTGTAGTTGCTGTTATGGATTCTGTAGTAATGGTTGTGGTGGTGAATGTTATTTGCGTTGTAGTGGATTCTTCTGACCTATGGTCAGATGTTGGAGTTATACTTGACACAGAGTCCTGGGTAGTAGAGCCATCTGTTGGTGATGTGACCACAGAATCTGCTGTGACTGTTTGTGTTGCAGACAATTCTGTTTGCAATGTCACTGCAGTGCTTTCTGATGCCATAGGTGTTGAATTTGTTGCGTCACTTGCAGTCGTTACTGCTGCACCTGACTGAAAAACTTCATTTGGTGGAGTGTGTACTGATGTTTCTGTATCTGATGAGGAGGAGTATGGTACTGTTGAGTCTGCGTCTGATGTTGAGGGGACCCCATTAGAATGGGGCACTGATGGTTTTGCTGTAATCTCCTGAGCCCCCTCTGTGGAAACCATTGTTGTTGAAAGTAAAGGCAAGGGACTGGATGCTGCCATAGTTGTTGGTGCAGAAGAAGCGGTTGTAGTTTCAGACTGTGTAGAAGTGTGACCTGTTGGTGTAATTTTAACAGAGCTGACAGCTGAAGATGAAGGTGTTGACATACGCTCTGGATGTTTAATGGTGTCACTGAAAACTCCTGTTGTGGACACTGATGTTGATTGTGGCCAGAGGGAAGACGCCATTAATGATGCAGGTGATGCAGTTGTGGCCTCTGTAGAGGTCTCAGAGGTCAAAATGGCAGTACCATCTCCTGTGGTGACTGTCGGTCCCATCGGAAGTGAAGTGGTGTTGAGAAAGTTAGATGTGGTTATGTTGTGGTCTGCAGAGTCTTGCACTGTTGATGCTGTTTTTGTCACTGTAGTTGAAGGTTTCGCTGATATAATCATAGATGTCATCGCTACAGAAGTTTCTGATGTGGATGATGTTGGCTGTTTTAAAAACTCAGAGGTTATTACTACAGCTGAAGATTTAGGTTGAGTTGTGATATTAATGCTCAAATGCTCAGTGAAAGAGGTTGGGAATAAAGTTGAGGAGTTGGTAACTGAAGCATTTTCTGACAGACCAGGTGAAGTTGGTGTTGTTTCAGATGTTGATTGTGTGACGATGGCAGAGCTGTTGTTTAATTCAGTAGTAAAGGATACAAGTGATGGTGATGCACTATTGTCTAAAGTATTTGCTGGTCGTGTAGCTGCAGTTGCAAATTGTTTGGAAGTGATTGTGTTGGCAAATGCACTTTCTGTTGTAGTAGACTCTGAAGATGTTTGCTCAAATGTTAAAGGTACACTTGTTGCAGAGTCTGACATGGTGTGACCATCTGTGGGTAGAAATATTGATGATGGACTATTGATTGCAGTATCAGTGTAAGATCTAGTCGCTGATTGTGTAGTTTCTGTTCTAGATTGCGTAGTAGTTGTGATGGTGAATGTTATTTGTCTTGTACTGTATTCTGCAGACCTTTGGTAAGATGTTGGAGATGCACTTGACAAAGAGTCATTGGTGGTAGAGCCATCTGTTGGTGATGTGACAACAGAATCTAATTCTGTTTGCAATGTCACTGCAGTGCTTTCTGTTGTCATAGGTGTTGAATTTGTTGCCTCACTTGAAGTCGTTACTGCTGCACCTGACCAAAAATCTTCATTTGGAGTGTGTACTGATGTTTCTGTATCTGATGAGGGAGCTAGAGTTGGTTCTGATGTCTGTAAAGAACCTTTCGATTGAAATAAGGTAGGTGTTGCTGATACTTCTGTGAATGAGTTGTGGCTTGTAGAATGAGGAATGTTAGGTGTGTCAGTTGATATAGACAAACTTTGTTTTGCTGGTACTATTGATGATGTCACAGATAATGTTTTTGCTGGCTGTGCTGGAGTGTTTTCTATTTCAGGTGATGAGATTGTTGTGGATGATGTTAATGATTCTGCAGATGTTCCAAGGGCATTCTCAGTCATTGGACTATTTGAGTTCAAAGTGGTAGATGGTGAAAGAGAGTACAGAGCTGTTGATTGTTCTTGGTTCAAAGAGGTCAGCTGGGGTGTGATTGGTACATTTGTAGATGCTGAAGCTGGTGTAATGTGGGAATCAGCAGGTATTGATGTTACTTTGGTTGCTTCCGTTGTAGTAAATACTGATGTCCTTAGTGAATCCATCACTGAGTCAGTCAGAGTAGATGCAGTTACTGTGGTTGATGTGGGGATGGATACCGGTAGATTTGTATTTGTGCTATCAGAAGCACTTGTCCTGTCAACAGTGTCTAATGGTGTTGTTTGTTGTGATAGGACTGTGTTAGATTTTAGTTGGCTGGTAGATGATTGTGTTTTTGTGTCAATTGGAGAACTAGTTGAGTATATAGAAGCAGTTGTTCTGGGTTGGGATTTTGAAAATGTCACTGTTGATGTCAGCTGTGACATGGATTGGTTTGGAATGGCTGTCACTAGAGATGACACTGTACCTGTGTAGGGTGTACTTGTGTTGCCAGTGGAAGGATCTTCAGGAGTTTGTTGTGAAGAAATCATTTGAGGTGAAGTCAGTGTATCTTTTGATGTTTCATGGGTTTGTGATGATGTGGGTTTATAATAAGACACGTATACAGAGGAATTTGATGATGTATTAGAAGACTGTGAGGCAGAGGCTGGTGAACTTGTAACTGATGATTTTGGAGAGGTGACAGAAATGTCTTTGCTTGTTTCCTCTGAGGATACAGTTATGTCTACAGTAAATAAAGCAGTGGCTGGCTGTGTTGAATTAGATTTTGTTTCAGCTGATGATAAAGTTGTTGGCATGGATGTTATGGTAGATGTCTCCTGGGTATTTTCTGTTACAGAGGCAATTGTGTTGGAAGTTGATATTGCAGATAAAGAGAAAGACTGCATAGTTGTATGTAGTTCTTGTGTAAGAGAGGTATGCTGAGGTATGGTGGGCACAGTTGATGGTGTTTCCCCTGTTGGTTGCATTGTGATAGGTGCTGATGTGCTAAGTGAGACCATTACTGAGTCAGTAAATGGAGTTGATATTGATGATGTTGCACCTGTGGTAGGCACAATAGTATTGCTGGTGGAGGGATCCTGCAGGTTTGTTTGGCTTAGTATTTGTGTCAGTTGTGAAGTCAGTGTATTCTGGGATGTGGGTTGAAGTGTAGATGTGTAGACTGCAGTGGAATCGGATGGCATTGCACGAGATGTTCCTGATGATGGTGTTGACCTCAGTGGTGATTTTGAAGAGGTCACAGCTGTTGGTTTGTTTGTTTCTTCTGAAGAAGCAGCTATGGTTGCAGCAATTAAGATAGTGGAAGTGGAAGTAGCTGAAGTATCAGAATTATTATTACTGTCAGAAACCGGGGCATTTAAGTTAGATGTTGATCCTGCTGATGATGAAACAGGGTTATGCACAGTTGAAGATGATGAAGGGGGAGAATTGTGTGATATAGCATAAGATGATGTAGTGTAAGGGGCTGTTGGGGTTTGTACTGATATTGGCTGTGTAGAAACCATTTGGGCTGAGGTCAGCATATCCTGGGATGTTTTATGTTCTGGTGATGATGTGGGTGGAACAGTAGATGTGTAAGCTGCAGATGAATGTGATAATGTTTGGGAAGATAGTATGCCTAAGGAGAGTAGGTTAACTAGAGATTTTGAAGAGGTAGCAGAAATCACTTTAGTTGTTACACCTGAAGATACAGCTGTGTTTACAGTAACTGTGGCTGTGACTGACTGTGTTGAAGTAGATGTCATTTTAGGTGATGAGACAGTTACTGGCATGGATGATTCTGCAGATGCCCCCTGGGCATTGTCTGCCATAGGGGTATTTGATATTGCAGAAAGTGAATGAAGGTTGTTAGTTGTACGTTGCTCTTGTATAGAAATGGTAAGCTGGGGTATGGTTTTTACTGAGGCTTGATTATTATGGGATGCAGCAGATGTTGCTGTTGGGTGCTCTGTGGATGAAAGTACATACATGCTTGGTGAATCCTCTATAGGTTGCGTTGTGGTAGGTAAAAATGTGCTTAGTGATTCTGATACCGAGTGAACTTGAGAAGTTGCAGTTGATGAGGAGGATGATGGAGTAGATTTTTGTTGGGTGGTAGATACATCTTTGTTAGTGTCCACTGTTGAGCCACCTGTGTGTGTGGAGGCAGGAACTGTTGATGTCAGAGTTGATACGGATTGATATGGCAGACTTGTCTGTGCAGAAGAATCAGAAACCCGAGAGAGAGTCTGGGTTGTGACAGATGTTGCTTGTGGGGATATGCTTGATGAAGGACTTGCCTCTGAAGATACAGCCGTGATTACAGTAACTGTGGTCAAGATTGGCTGTGTTGAAGTAGCTGCCAATTTAGGTGATGACATAATTATCGGCATGGATGATTCTGCTGATGTCCCCAGGGAATTGTCTGGTATATGGGTATTTGAGTTAGAATTCGATATTGCAAATAGTAAATGAGGGTGGTTAGTTGTAGTTTGTTCTTCTTTGGGGGTGGTAAGCTGAGTAATGGTTGTTACTGTGGCTTGATTATTATGGGATGCATCAGCTGTTGCTGTTGGGTGCTCTGTGGATGTGGGTACAGATGTGCTTGGTGAGTCCTTTATGGAGTAAAGTGGAGAGTTAAGATGGCGTGTGGTGTGTATAGACGTAGCTGGTGAAGCTGGACTATTATGGGATGTAGCAGATGGTGGTGTTAATGTCATTGGTTGCTTTGTGGTAGGTACAGATGTGTTAAGTGATTCCAATACTGAGTGAACTTGAGAAGTTGCAGTTGATAAGGATGATGATGGAGTAGATTTGTGTTGGGTGGTAGATACTTCTGTGTTGGTGTCCACTGAAGAGCCACCTGTGTGTATCGAGGCAGTAAAGGTTGATGTTAGAGGTGACATGGATTGATATGACACACTTGTCTGTGCAGAAGAATCAGAATCCGGGGAGAGAGTCTGGGTTGTGACAGATTTTGCATGTGGTGATATTCTTGATGAAGGACTTGCCTCTGAAGGTTCAGCTGTGTTTACAGAACTATTTGTGTGTGTAGAAACAATTGTTCCGGATTGGGATTTTGAAAATGTCATTGTTGATGTCAGCCATGACATGGATCGGTTTGGAATGGTTGACATTGTAGATAATGGTGTTTCCAGGGAAGGTGCAAGGGTGTTGCTTGCAGAAGGACCCTTAGGAGATGACTGGGTTAGAATAGATGGCTGTGAAGAAACCATTTGACGTGAAGTGAGTGTATCTTGAGATGTTTCATGTTGTAGTGATGGTGTTGGATTAAGACTAGATGTGTAGTCTGCAGAGGCATTTGATGACGTTTTAAAAGATAATGTATCTGAGGAAGGTGTAGTTGTTGCTGGTAATTTTGAAGAGGTGACAGAAATTGGTTTGCTTGAAGACATAGCTATGTTTGCAGTAGATGTGGTTGGCTGTGTTAAAGTAGTTGATGTTTCAGCTGATGAGGAGGTTGTTGGTGGAAATGGTTCTGCAAATGTCCCAGAGGTATAAATGTCTGCAACAGCTGCCTCTGATGTGAAAGCTGATGCTGCAGATATTGAAAGAGAGTAATTTGTTGTAGATCGTTCTTTTGTAAGAGAAGTAAGATGGGGTGTGGTTGATACAATTGTAGCTGGAGTATTATGGGATGTAGCAGATGGTGGCATAAATGTTGTTGGTTGCTTTGTGGTAGGTACAGATGTGCTTAGTAATTCCGACACTGAGTGAACTGGAGGAGTTGCAGTTGATGAGGATGATGATGGAGTAGATTTTTGTTGGGTGGTAGATACATCTTTGTTAGTGTCCACTGAAGAGCTACCTGTGTGTACAGAGGCAGTAACTGTTGATGTCAGAAATGACATAGATTGATATGACACACTTGTCTGTGCAGAAGAATCTGAATCCTGGGAGAGGGTCTGAGTTGGGTCAGATTTTGGTTGTGGAGATATGCCTGATAAAGGACTTGTTGAGTGGTCTTCATCAGCTGTTGTGGATACCTGCGGAGCAGATGTATATGTCAATGTTACGGTTTTGTACATTGGTGGTGATGTTACCTCAGATGTAGACTTTTTGGTATGCATTTCTGTAGTTGATGACATTGGTAATGCAGACTGTGAGACTATCGTTAGCTGTGATGAACTTGTATTGCCTTTGGTGGGAGATGTGAAGTCACTTGATAAACCTTGTTGCAGTGTAGGTGTGTGTTGTCCAACTGTAGCCTCTAAAGTTTTCAGCATAGATGATCTACTTGTGAAGGGTAATTGTGAGAGAGTGTCACTTTCAGGTGTTGTGGATGATACTGACGGTGTGGGAATTAAAGATGAAGAAAATGCGGTATGTCCTCCAATGTCTGTTCCAGCATTTTGGCTTAATGAAACACTAAGTTGTATTGTGCTGGACTGATGGTTAGGCATGTATTTAGAAAATGAAAATGAGGTCAGTCGTTTTGAAACTGTGATGGGGCTGGCAGTGGATATTTGGTCAGGTAAGACAGTAGATTGTAAAAGTGTGTCTGGTGAAGTGATGTCATCTACAGTGGAAGTCTTCGCTATGTAAGGTATAGAGGTAATACTTGTTTTCAACAAGTGTTCAGGTGGATAAAATGGAGTGCTGAGGGGGGTTATATCTGAAGCATGTGGTGAGGTTGTATACAGCTCATCTGAAACTGATTTGGATGTAGAATATGTTACAGTTGATGAAGAAGAAATGGAATGTTGACCTTTGGTTGATTTAGTTTTATTAGGATAAATAATTGAGAAAGCATTTGATATGGGACGTTGTGTACTAGTTACTGACAACGATGATGATGTAAGAGTGGATGATGACAGGCTCATGGCAGTAGACTGTGAATCTCTAGAGACTGATGTCAGCATTTGCCTGGGTGTAGTTTCCCTGTGACTTGAGTCAGGTATGTAACTAGAAGTCAACAGTGTGTCAGTCAATGGAGAATAATCAGATGAAGGTGTTACTTGTGTGTCATTGTCTTGTGATGAAGTTGATGCAAGTGTCTCTGCAGGTATTATAGAAAGTGTTCTCTTTAATGTATCTTGGGAGGTTGCATACTCTAGTGATGATGGTTGAATAGTAGATACAGATTTTTTGACATATGTTGTTGACACTGTTAATGATAATGTTGAGAAAGAAGGCTTTTCCTGAGTGTATTGTGAGATTGAAGTTAACTGTGGTGAAGCTGTTTTGCCTTTAGTCGTAGATGTTAAGTCATTTGAGGTGATGACTTGCAGTTCTGTTGTTGTTGTTTCAGTGGTGGCGTGTACAACTCTATCTGTTGTTGTTGACTTTGATCTTGGTGTAAATGATCTACTTGTGAAGGGTAATTGTGAGTTTGTGTCATTTCCAAGTGTTGTGGATGGTGATACTGAAGGTAATGGGGAGGCTGAAGTTGAGGAAGATGTACATGTAACTTGGCCCTCATCACCTGATGATTCAAATGCTATACCGGGATCCGGTGGGGTGGATTGACTTGCCTCATGACTTGAATGCACATTTACCGATACAGGTGTTGTAATTGTAGGACTGGTTGTGTCCTCTGACTGGAGTGTTGTAGATGCAGAGGATGTATATGATTGAAGTGAAAATGCTATATAAGGAAGTTGCTGGGCTTGGTGTTTGGTGTGTCATTACATTTGAACTAGGAATGCCAGGGGAAGCAGCAACTTGTGTAGACGCAGTAGATGAAATGAAGGTTGTAGAAAGTTGTGCAAGTGATGCTTGTGTTGGGCTTGTTGATAGGATTTGTGTGTTTTCAGCTGCTGAATGTGTGGAGGCTATTAAAGCTGGCCATATGGTCACTGTAGATGGTGATGAGGGGGATGAACTGCTCTCAGATAAATCTACAGGGATACCTGTAGAAGTAACAACCTGGACTGCAGCTGGGACTGATGCTGCCGCAGTAACTTGGGTTGATAAGGTGTTTGTCATAGTATTTGTCGTCAAAGGGACACCTAATCCCTGGTTTTCAGTCAACACTGTGGTAGTGGATTTTGTGGCAGTGGGCAAGCTATTACTTAAGTCTGACTCTAGAGTGGAGGAGGATGATGAAGATGCTGAGTCAGTGGATGGAAGTGTGTGGCTAGCAGATGATGCTGACGTAAATGTGGAATGATGTACCTTTGTGGTCGTGATCAGCACCTGACCAGATCCTATGGAAACAAAAGCTGCAACAACATAAGTGAAAGAAGGATTAGTTCTTCTCTAGGTCTCAAGATTGGTTTTCTTCTTAACAAGTCTTAACAATTGACCCTAAACAACATGTGAATGCTTTTACAATCTTTGCAAACCCTTGAATCTTGTTACAAAACTTAACAATCACCCTAAAAAACACTGCTCAAAACCAACTAATCGTCTCAAATCATTCACATAGCATGCAAAATGAAAATCCTGCAGAGCAATGATTTGACACATCAAACAATGGAAGACATGGTGGAAGACATGGGGAAGAAATATAGCTCCTGGAGGAATTAGGATGCAAGCCAAATACAGTCATAGTGCAACCTGTGTGTGTGCTCTTAGTTTATTCTCGATTTAATAAATCTTGAACATACACCTTATGGGGACAGATGATGTATATTTGGCTTAAGGAAGTATGGGCGAGCCCAGGCTAGTGTTATCAAAGATGGATCTTAAGGTTACACTGTGATCATGTTTTATTAGTGTGAATACACTAGCTAGAAGATTGCTTTGGTGTCATATCAGGATAGGATATGGGCAGCTGTGGCTTACTGGTTTGGGCTTTGGGCTTGGAACCGAAGGGTTGCCAGTTCGATCCCCAAACAGTTAACTACGGCTGCAGTGCCCTTGAGCAAGGTACCTAACCCCTCACTGATTCCCAGGCGCCACTGTATCAGGCAGCCTACTGCCCTGGGTTAGTGCATGCTTCACCTCTTTGTGTCTTTCACTGTGTACTGTTTCTTTCCCTAATTCATGACTGGGACCAATGCAGAGACCAAATTCCTTGTGTGTGTAAATACTTGACAAGAGACTGATTCTCTATTCTCTATGATTATGTTTAAAATATGGATCTTCTTATCCCTTTATGTTGAGGTGATTTTATGTGCCTTGAAATGATGAGTGTCAGAAACATGGCTAAGTGACAGTTGTTGTTTTAGTGTCATTGCTTCAGGCTACTGTAGGCTATGCAAAACAAAGTGAAACATTTCCTCTAGTTGAAAAGTAAATGCTTTGTCACTCTCAGTTGTAATGAAGTCCAAAATGAGGCTGTTGATGGTTTTATAGATAGGTATTTTGATGTTTATGTTGCTTTGTCTCCAGTCTGACACAACAAGTGTTGAAGGGCTGCTGACATGAGCTAAGAGAGCAGGTGGATCTTTTCACTACTTAAGTGATGATAAATAGGGCAACATTTTGAGCTTGTGTTGCTGAACTGAAACCATAGAATTGCATGACAACATTGCACAAATAGTTGCTCTATATAATTACCTTTATAAAACCAGGGGTATAACGCAAGGTGTAGTCAGTCATACTAAGCTTTTTAGAGTATCTCTACACAAGCCGTCAGCTCTGGTTTCTCCTAGGAAACTGTACAAAAAAAAGTTTCCGAGGGGCAGGCTTTAGTCCCGAATAGTAGCATGTGAACATGATAAAATGGTTGAAAGCCTGAGTAAAATGCCATAAGGCACACCTCGGGCATGAGGTGTGTTTATCTTTAACCTCTAATACCACAATGCATGTAGGCATCACATACAGATGACCTAGAGTAGAATATGGGTATTCAAGTGATTGTGACCTATTAGCTTCTCCTGCAACATGTGGATCACAGCTCTGAGGTGTGTAGTGTTAAAAGTGATTCAGAGGATCTACTATTGAATACTATCAGCTAGAATTGCAATGATCTAAGTGACAACATGCTGCAAAAGCCTTTCCGGAAGCCTTTGTCATCAAAATTCATTTGAGGAGGAGACAAAAAGGGGGGGGGGGGGGGTCAAGTGGCCCATATCAAGGTATAGACATCTTGGCTTTGGTTAATTTCACACCAGGAATCAGCAGTCAATCGGGGGAAAAAAAACTCACACACCAATATTTACCATTGCAAAAATAGACAAAGCCTTTCATCCATCCAAATTGAACATTCTCAGATATATATGAGAAAACAGTTTATAGAAAACCGGTCAAGTCAAAATCATGACGGCGCTTCGTTCATTATCCCTTACGTAAATCCAACGTGCTTCAGACTGAAAGAGCATCTGACCTGAGAGGCTCCTCCTGTGGGTACAAGGGACTGTCTATTCCAATAAATTTGAGATCTGAAACTGAGTGGTTGGCTTCAGAAAAGTGCCGCACAACTGGTGACTTAGGGTGCTGCCTGTTAATGGCACTGCAGTGTTCATTAAGGCAAACCATTTACTGTCTGCGGGTGCAGCATGTGTATTGTGAACTACACAGATAATATAATAAATAGACAGCACTGGTAGAATTGCAAGTTATGAACTTCCTTATGTTGTATTGTTTGCCCGTGGAGTAACTGGTTGGTCTTGGTGATCGAGGTTCATGACATACAATTATGACACGGAAAGAAGCCAGTCAGATCATCCAATCGTTCATGAGGACGCAAAGATGATCAAACACGTCTGAGTAGACCAACCTGTCTTTTAAATTACAGGATCTGGAGTAAGTGAAGAGAGGGCTTGTAGGGTCAGCTTGAAGGTATCAAGCCATCACAACTGTTTTATGGGTGCAAATGAAGATGATCCTATAACTGTTCTGGTATTGGAACAGTGGAAGCTATCAGCTCATCTCTTCGCCATTTAGTCTACAATCAGATATTGTAACATCTCTGACTGATGCAACTGTTAAGCATTTGAGTGTCATGGCTTGAGTCAAAGTCTCTTTAAAACTGTATTGTTCTGTTGATGCCATTGTCAGTCTTTTTTGTTTTAAAATCAAAGCAGTGACAGGGTTTGGCTGTCACAGAGGCTGATAGCATTTGCAGATATTAAGGTTAGGTAGCTGCTTTTGTCATTGTGTCATGGCTTGTAAAAGCCTGTGACAATAATACTCTCTCCACAGTTGACTGTGCCTCGAGGCCACAGTTTTGTTAAGTTTGTAAAAACATGTCTTGAATCAGTGCATGCGCTCTCTGAAACTGTGCGCAGGAGGCAGGATTTACGTAGGATTTACGTTTGTGGGTGATGTATGTAGGCTACTCTGTGATGAGTAAAGCACTCAGAATGTAAGAGTTAGAATCGCAAATGTAATCCTACAGCAAATGGGTAGGTAATGAGGAGACATAGGCCCGGATCAACACACAGGCTAGATACGGCTTGAGCCCAGGGGTCCCATGTTTGCAAGCCTGCAAGGCAGAAATGTTGGCCGCCTTGACAACAAACACGTCCTGCCTTGACCAGGCCCAAGGAATCGTGGAATATAGACATGACAATGGAATTTTCCAATAAACACAGAACCGCATGGAATTCGCAATTTTTTGGCCCAATACACCAATTAGCCCCTGTGCAGAGTTATGTCAGATGGTCAAGAGCAGACATAAGAGTGAGCTGAATAGTGCATTACAATACTGTTTACTGTTACAGAAATCAATTTAGTAATCAATGGCCATTGATTGTATCAGGTCAAATAGAGAGCCATAAAGATTGTAGGCTATTTTATTTCCATAAAACAATCATCCAAACTACAGTCAAATTACTAAAACCTAGATGAAAGTAGCAGATAAGTAGGTTTTA
>JAVQKI010063293.1:0-11197 GCA_036025975.1 Nematalosa erebi
TAAAAAAAAGAAAGCTTATTTGAAGAATTGGTGGAAACTCGTTGGTTCAATTGAATTAAGTAAACATAACTAGTCTCTTCCAAGTGATGTTTACCATAACTTGAAAAAGGCTACTGTAGTTCCCTTTAAATTTTCAAGTGAGCATTACTTGAAGACTTGACTTACTTAACTGTGCCAAGAGTTAGGGCAGACATTGGAATTCAGCCATGATGTGGTATGTTCTTATTGTTTTCCTTTTTTTCTTTTAAGAGATGACCCTGAATGGTATATGGCAGAGTCTTTGACCACAGGAGATAGAGGTTACGTCCCATACAACTTTATAGCCCAGCTCAACACGTTGGAGACTGAGCCGTAAGTCACTGTTTGTCAGAACACCAGGAAATCAACTTATTTGTGTATTTCCTTTCTGAAGAAATGAGACGTCTAGTTTAAATTATTTATTAAATGTGAATATTTTTAGACAAGAACACCACTGGTTATTTTTAGGAAATGTTGAGTTGAAGATATATCTAACCAGGTTTTTTTTGGTTGTCATGCATTCCTCTTAACTCTTTGTGCTGGTCGACACAGTCTAGAGTAACTCTGTTGCTTTTTTTTTATTTGAAAGCTCACAAAATACTGTAGGTGATGACCTCACCAATGCACCTGATCAATATATAAAGTTGACTCCATCTACGTCACTCTTCCATGCCACTCAAAAACTCACAAAATAGTCTTTCATAACCCTAAACATAACCCTAGAAAACATTTTGTAAGTATTTTCTGTGACCTGTGCAGGCACTGACAGCAATAGTTGCTCTCTGACTTTTCTGCACATAGGTGGTTCTTCAAGAACCTGTCACGGAACGATGCCAACAGGCAACTTCTGGCTCCAGGGAACACACAGGGCTCGTTCCTTATCCGAGAGAGTGAGACCACCCCAGGTAGGAGAACTGGTGTATGATATGAGAACTTAGAGGGAACACAGAACATAGAGATACTGATTTAATACAGATTTCTATTATTTTTATTGTTGAAAATTCACCAGGTTTGGAAACTGTGGTCATCTATCTTTATTATTTATGTATAGTATATCTATTTCTTCCTCGCGAAAAAGGTGAATAACACACACACACACACACACACACAAAGCTCTGATAAAAGACAGTGTAAAACTAATATAAAAGAACATTAACACTTTTACATGTTTAAAATGTATCCTGTCAAATTTTAACTTTCGCTTTTCTTTCCCTGTACAAAAATTACATTACAATGTGTAGCCAAATGGTGCAACAATGTTACAAGTATAATGTCAGTGCTTTGTCTGTCAAAATACTGAGATCTTTCATTTACATCTTTGGTTTCTATGCTTCTTTACACTTTGCATGATTGCACTCTTTGTACGCTTGGCTGCAACCCGCAGTTCAGCGGTTTAGTTTGGGTGGTGAGAGATCAGTCTAAGAGTCTCAGTTCTTCCTCTTATTCATTTAGTTAATTTGCTTTTTCTGAACAGGTAGTTTCTCTCTGTCCGTGAGGGACATGGACCAAAACTCCGGAGATGTCGTCAAGCACTACAGGATCCGTAACATTGACAGTGGCGGGTACTATATTACCACAAAGATCTCTTTCACCTCCCTGTCGGAGCTGGTGAAGCATTACTCGCGTAGGTGCTCTTCCTACTTCACAACGTCAATGACCTATTTCAGCTAGACTATCAGCATCTGTGTCCACACTGCCTTCAAACATCACTGTATGTGTGTGCGTGTGTGTATGTGTGTGTGGTTGTGTGTTGTGTGTTAAAAACATACGCAATTCCTCGTCACTCCATTACAGCATGATACTGATTCTAGCCCCAGGGAAGAGCTAAACGTTTGCATACTGGGTGTGACACTGGCCACCCGTATCAGGAATAAAGGCATTTAGCAGTGCAGTGACTGAACTGAGCTCAAGTTATATGAAATGCTTTAGTCCAGTTTTCTTGCCACTGATAAATAGGTGAAAAATTCACCGTTATTTCCTTCCATAAAAGCACTGAAGACAATATTTTGGTGATCAGCCCCATTTACTGTATTATATCTCTTTAGACAGTGTTGGTTTTCCGATTTCTATGATCCTTAAAACTGTAAGCAAGTACCTCTTAAAGATAATCAGGAGATAACAGATCATGGCCTCACCCTCTGATTCAAATAAAATGTAATTGTGTTCCTCCAAGCACTTGAACAATCATCAAATTAACAACACTTCCAGTGTGAGACTGTTCTGAAAAAAGAAAGTAATGTGCCACCCTGTCTGGTTCCTTTCGTTCTTTCATTCTTTTCTTCCTTTCTTTCATTTTTTCTTTCCTGAGTTACGTCCTTTCTTACTTTCAATCACTCACTACACCCCCCCCCCACACACACACACACCCCTACACAAATACACACACACACACACCCAACCACATGCACACACTCTCTTTCCTCTCCTGCAGGAGATGCAGACGGCTTGTGCACTCGTCTGGTGAAGCCCTGTCAGACGCGTATGCCCCAGAGACCGTGGTGGCAGGACGAATGGGAAGTCCCGCGAGAGTCCCTCAAGCTGGAGCGACGGCTGGGGGCTGGCCAGTTCGGGGAGGTGTGGATGGGTAAGACAGTCACTCATCTTGGTGGTGTGAATTAACACACCGGGCCCTCCTATGTTGCTCTGTGCCCTTCTAGTTTTAAGCTCTAGACAGGTGGAGAGCAATCAGGTTTATCAGGAATACAAGATAAGATTAAAGGACAAGATCAGTATTTTACACTTAAAGCCTTGTTTTTTCTGATCGTTTTATGATGAAATACAATGGTTAAGAGAAAGATTTAG
Source organism: Nematalosa erebi (assembly GCA_036025975.1). Classification (NCBI taxonomy): domain Eukaryota; kingdom Metazoa; phylum Chordata; class Actinopteri; order Clupeiformes; family Clupeidae; genus Nematalosa; species Nematalosa erebi. The sequence continues at coordinate 2,821 of JAVQKI010063293.1, forward strand.
TGTACAGTATCAGTGAACATTACTGACCACTCTGTTACGAAAGATTAATGTGTTTTATGGAAGATTGCAACAGTGAACCTATGCAGCAATAAGATAGGTGGGTGGTGTTGGTGGTGTGTGTGTGTGTGTGTGTGTGGGGGGGGGGGGAGGGGTGCTACTGCAACAGCTGAAAATTCTCAGAACAGAGGCATTCACCAAAATTTCAATCTTAATCCTTGAATTTCATCATAAAGGATCAGAAAACAAGGCTTTAAGTGTACAAAAAACAAATCTACCCTTTAAGTCATAGGTTTATAAATTATGGCTTATGGTTATGTTAAATGCAGTATGTTTATGTACCCTACGATAGAACCTTGTAAAACAAATATTTAACACTGAACATTGTCCTTGTTCACAGAACACACATGAAACATTTCACAGATGTAGCCGTTTTACGATAAATGTTTTAAGTTTGGCAGTCCCACCAACACCCACAGAATGAGCTCAGCTGATCTGGGGGAGTAATTATCATAAACCTCGATGGTGATGCTGGTAAAGGAAGTTGTTGCTCACCCTGGCACTGAGCAAGGTTCCCCATGAGTGTGTGTTTGTGTGTGTGTATGTGTGGGCTTTTCTTCCCTGTCCTGTGATTTCCCATACTCTCTGATGATTGATGTTGATTGCTGAAGCACCAAGCCTTTCTTAAGCAACCTTTGCAAAAATCTACAGATACAGCAGTTTCAGCTGTGTGTGGTTCCATGGTGTGTGTGTGTGGGGGGTGTTTTCTTTCCTGTATGCTGTAATTAATTCACCACATAATTGAGAAGGTTGTGAACACTGTGAACAACGCTTCCTTAAATCAACACACCATCAATCCTATTATCAGCTACAAGTCTCTATTGTGACAGAGAAAAGGGTAATGGTCAGCTTTGACTTTCAGTCTCCTGAGGAACCAGAATATTTGGTCACATTCCTGAAGCATTTACTGCCAAGAAGAGAGATGCACAATAATTGATGAAGTTGATGTGGTGGGAGTAGAGTGTGTGTGTGTGTGTGTGAGGGTGGGTGGGTGTGACTAGGGGGTTGAAATGGTAAGGCGTGTGTAAGGCAGAGGTTGCAATAGGGGGACAGTGTGTCTGCCTCCAGTTCTATTTATTAGCTTTCAGTCATTACTCAGCATAACACAGGAAGCATCAGTGTTATGATGATCAGTTTATCTTTTGAGGAAATCGGACCCCCTGACTAGGTCTTGTTTGTATGAAATGGGAGTTTTCTCCCCTTTGTCCGTCTCTACTTGGGCGAACACAATGAGATATTCAGGCTAACTGCCTCGTCTATCACGGTTAAAAATAATCCTCCATGGAACTGGCGATCATTTCAACGCCTAGTCTGTGTTTACTGCTTCCTCCTCAGCGCTGTTTGTTTCTCACACTCACTGGCTACCCTTCTCCCCAGCGTTTTTGCATGCACCCATATCATACCACAGCTGTATGCATTTTTCTTTCTCCTTTTCACCGCGAATTGGCTGTAACTTGCGTATATCAAAGGAGCTATTGAGCCTTTTGTGCCCCTAGCGATTGCTGTTCTGATAACGCCGTTTGCGTGAGATTTGTGTAAATAAACAAACGGTGTTGTTGCTCTTGCATGGCTTGCACAGCACAATCGATGTCAAAGCTGAGTGATGGGGTATGGTGGGGGATACATGAAGGGTGACTTTGGAGCAGTTGCGAAATAATAACATAAATAATAACGATGTGTGTTTGTGCCTGTTTGTTTGGTTCAGGCGTGTACAACAACAACAGAAAGGTGGCCATCAAGTGCCTGAAACCAGGGACCATGTCCATCAGTGCCTTCCTGGCTGAGGCCAACCTCATGAAGGCACTGCAGCATCCACGCCTGGTGCGCCTTTTCGCTGTGGTAACACAGGAGCCCATCTACATCATCACTGAGTACATGGAGAATGGTGAGAGAACTTTTCGGAGCACTATATGGGGGTGGGGTGTTGGGCTTATGGATATGGGCTAGATGGATAAGTGACAAATTGGGTAAGGTAACCTTGAACAGATGGTAAATAAAAGAGAGTCGTGTGACCTAGATTTGCTGGAGGAAGGAAGTCATAAAACTCTTCTATTAGGAGATTTACATGTGTGTAATTTAAAGCATTTATTTTAGCCATGTACAAATTATTTTTTAAGATAGTTTACATTTTCTAAAAAGGAGTGAATCAGGCCTTGAATTACCAAGTGACATGTTCTGAGAGTTCTGTTGGATCAGAAGTATTACAGAGGATTAATCTTTTGCTTTGAATTGCTCCATGCTTCTCTTATTCAGTTATGTGGCAGACACAAACCATCCCACACTGGCATGGAGACTAGCTTGCATGCAGGCAAGCTACTTCCTCTTAAAAACAAACCACATAACAAGGACTCAAGCACCTTGTACACCCTCATACTTCTGAAGAACATGCCTGCATGGCATGAGGTACTGTGGAAAACACAAACACCTTGGCCACTGCTGTTATGTCATCATCGCTCTCTTCATGACTAAACTTGAGCGGTAGCAACAGACAAGAGGATGGCAAGGAAGTTTGTCTCGGCCATGCATCACAGCCTATGACTCATTCATCGCTCTCTCTTTCTCACTGTCTTTCTCAAACACACACACACACACACACACACACACACACACACACACACACAAACAAAGAAAGACCTTCTGCTTCACTGACTTCCCCTGAGCAACACCAGGAGTGTTTTGATAAAATGATTGCGGAGCTGATAGGGGTTGTGTGTGTCACAAGAGAACAACTGTGATTGTTTGTCCAGTTTTCAAGGCGAGGGCTTGTTAGGAAAAAGCTCCCTCTAGACAGTAGCGATGAGGTGTGTTTGGAGAAACTTCTGATAAAAATAACCTGGGGGGCAGTGGTGTGTGGGTGGGCGTGTGTGTGTGTGGGGGGGTATGTGATGTGGGGTAAAGGCATGGATTTCTTGATCAGTTGCACAAAAAGGGAAGTTCCTCCCTGATGGAGGCAAACATTTATAGTAAGGGGCATGTGATTCACTCACTCATTGTTCTCGCTAAGCCGACCTGTCGCTCAGTGTGGCCAACATGGCTTTCCTCCAGAAATGATGGCGCACTAAATATCTCAGACAATACAGTTAGGCCTGCATGGGAAGGTTTTGTGATGCCAAATATATCCACTTATGCCTGCAGAAGTCTTCTAGGGCTCTGGTGTGGTAGCCTGTAAACTCCCTGTAAAATCCATCATGTCACAATGCTTTCCATTAACCCAGCCCACAGAAAGGCAGGCAAGGCAAGAACAAAACAACAAAGTCTTTTCTTTATTACTTTCCTTTGTTCAAAGACGACTTCTTTAAAGTCATCAAACAAAGCTATCCAAAAGATGATCTTTCTTCTCATGGTCTAGCAGCTGTGTTTCTCTCTGACCAAAGAAAATACCCCCATGAGCCACCAACAGAAAACCCAAAACCAGACCAATAAAACCATGTTATGGTTACAGGTGTTCAGAGAATGAACTGGTTCACTTTTAACTGCCTAACCCCAAATGGCAAATACACTGAGCTTGTACCCTTTATATGGATGACTCAAGCTGCATGGCCAAGGGCAAACCAAGTGCAAAGTGTGCTTTTGATTGTGTTAACCAATAGTCATTGTGGAGCTTTATTTTAATTCCTGGTCTCAAAGGCTCGTTGTCCCTCTTTTAAGACCTCACATTGATTGTGGCAACAAGCAATCTCATTGACATGGTGGCATCGGCGACTGGTGATACTGGTGAATGAGTAGTCTTTGTGGCAGGGCCGGGGAAGGCCTTGTCGGAGTGGCAGGCAAAGCTGCAAATCTCTTGTCCCCTTTGTGCAGAGCTCACGTGTCCGAGGAAACAATTGTTGCCACTGTGGCTGTCGTAAAGGAAGACTCAGTGCGTGGCCTTTTTTTTCCCTCCTTGGTCATCTCTTCTTTTTTTTATATAACACCAAAGACAATGTGGCCGGACTTAAAACAGGATCTGAAGTTAATGTAGAAAACAAAGTCAATTTTTTTAACTTGACCTGGTGGTTCCTCTCTGGCAGGGGGTGGGGGGGGGGGGTGCGGGCATCAAAAACAGCCCGTCTGGAACTGAGCGCTGTTGTCTGTCCTCCTCTGCTCTTTGTTTTTCCTGCTCGGGACTTTTTCCAGGGCTCGTCTTAAAGCGTTTCCTCAGGCGGATGGCGGTCAGGGCAATACATGCATGCAGGTCTTTGCTCAGGCATCGCAATTGTATCCCCCCTCTCCACCACCACCCGCAAAATACTCTTGGCCTCAGTAGAGTCCAATTCCATAGGGCCTCACCTTGACTGATGGCAAGCGGACTTCCTGAGAATGTTATGTTCTCTATTCTGGTCAATCACTGGCTATTTATGACTGTGTTATAGCATGACGCACCCTATGGAGCTCCAGGAACACAACACAGAATAGTTCCACTCATTAATCTCCACACTCTTGCAAACGTTTTTTTTTTTTGCTTTGATCCTTTTTAGCAACTGGGTGGAGATACCGTAATATACATGTACCTCATTGTTTTTGAACCATGTTGATATTAAGTCATTGTTAGTCTTATGTTGTCAATTTATTTATTTTTTAATCATGTTGCCCCTGCTGTGTTGTATGTTTCAGGCAGTTTGGTGGATTTTCTAAAGACTTCAGAAGGCATGAGACTTTCCATGAACACGCTCATAGACATGGGCTCACAGGCAAGTCATCAATCAGCCCGCCATTTCCTCAGTGACAACACTCTCATGCTCCCCCTGATTTTATTCTTTTCTCTTTTACTTTTACTTCTCTCCCTCTCTCTCTTTCTCTCTCTCTCTTTCATTCTTTCTTATTTCTCTTTTTTAATAGTTTTTGTTTTCATTCCTAAGCAGAAAAAAAGCTTCACAGCACAACAATGAATGCCTAATTACCCTTGTGGATGGCAAAGCTGTTCCAGACATTTTGAGGCTTACCTATGTCTTAATCTAAGAGTAACAATAGAGACTTGTCCGTGCATGGGGGGCGGGAGGTGGGTGTCTGATGAACAACGCAAGTCTAGACAGCAACACAATAACACAAATACAAGTGTGTCACCCAGGAGATACTCACCATCAGTTTAACCTGACACAGATTCTCTCTTTTTTCCTTTCCCTCTATCACACACATACAGACACACACACAGACAAACACTGATTTGCACAAACAGATTCACTCACAACAACCGTTAAATTTAGGAACCATTTGAACCTCACTCACCTTTAGATATATTGAACTCAACTAGTAAATATATGGCAAAATTAAATTCTGAGAATTTCTCCTATCACAGGGCCATATCATGTCATTATATTAGATTTAGGCCATGTTCTCGTTAGAAAGCAAAGGACAGGAATTCAGGGCACAGGAGTTAAAGACTATAAACCCATGGACAAGTAGACCCTCGAAACCCAATAACTGTTTGTAGTCAGAGACTAGGCTGTTCAGTTTCAGTGGATGCTCTGCTTAAGCACTTAGTGGGAGAATGTTCTTGGGCAATGTTAAGAACAGTGATGCCATTCAACCCACCATCTTCCATGTCTTTCAGCCCAGAGACTCGTACATCATGTGACGGGACAGACTACTGAAATGGTTACCGAAAGGCTGCGCTTGTCAGTCAGCCCCTCCTTATGCAAGGGGCTCTAACATGTGTGTGTGAGTGTGTGTGTGAGGGCTGTGTGCCTGTGTGTCTTGGGGTATGTGTGTAGAACATAAAATGGAGGAGCAGAAACATGCTCTTTGTTTCTTCAGCACTGCACTAGAAAAAAAACACTCTTCAAAGCAGTCCATACATCTCTCTGGGTGGGATTTTATGTATTTTTTTTTGTAAAGCTCTATGTGTAACCACTTCCCTGCACTGAGGTAAAGACCTCAGAGAGAGAGAGAAAGAGAGAGAGAGAGAGGGGTGTGTGTATGTGGGGGGGGGGGGCAGGGAGTGGGTTGCTGTGTGTGATAGATGTGTGCTTGTGTTTCTGTAAGTGCGTATTTGTGCGTGTGTGTGTGTGAGAGAGAGAGAGAGAGAGAGAGACAGAGAGATAGAGAGAGGCAGACTCGTGCCTTCTCGGCTCACCGCCTCCAGTGCAGACAGTACAGAGCAAACACACACCTCCCTTCGTCTTTTGCCAAATCCCTCTGGTCTCATAACACCTACCTGTGAGGTGTTTCAACACTCTGCCAGCAATCCAGCTCCTTCCAAACCCACTTGCCACACACCCACCTATCCACCACGGCAAAAGACAACCTAAGGGAGCGCGTCTTTGATCGCGTGCAACATCAAGACGGTTGATGCCACCGTCGTAACGCGTTCTCCTCACGCATCCGCCACCCAGCCCGCTTCGACTCTCTCCACCGCAAACCGTTCCTTTTGCAATGTCTTTTCACCTCCCCATGCCTTCTTGCCATGCACGACAGTGCTGCCAAAATAAAGTGCCCCAGCTCCAGCTTGATTCTCAGGCATGTTAGACATGTCAACCTGGTATTTTGTCACACGCGTGTAAAGTCTCAGAGCTCCATGTGTTACTTATCAAGGGGGACGCTGTGGAAAGTACAGTGATGCAGCTGGACACAGTGAAGTGTGGAGGCTGAACACTCTGATGAATTTCAAATGTTAAAATAAAAGGAGATGCTGGCAAAGAGAGCGCCGGCGCTTGCAGCTGGATGGATACGGTGTTTGGCCCAGCAGGCAGTCAGGCAGGGTGACCTGTCGTACCGCAGGGCTGACAGACGCATGTGAAATCTGGGTGGAGCACGGAAGACAGGGGTCAGAGGTCATACCAAGGGATGTAGGGCCCTCCCTGGATTAGGAATTTGGCCGCTTCAGTCTCCAAAATACACAGTCTGAGTCACTACAGAGAAAACGACTAGGGGAAAAGGGCACTGTTGTACATTTTTTTGACACGCACATATGGTCTAACACTCACACACACACACACACACACACACATAAAGCAAGACCCTCTGTTTCACTGACTTCCCCTGAGCAACACCAGGAGTGTTGATAAAATGATTCACACAAACACATATGTTTTAGAAACATCATGCAGTGACTCACTGCCATGGACTTTTAATTGATTCAATTATGTTCATTGCAGATTGCAGAGGGCATGTCTTACATCGAATGTAAGAACTACATTCACAGAGATCTCCGAGCAGCAAACATCCTCGTGTCACATGAGCTCATCTGCAAGATTGCTGACTTTGGACTGGCAAGACTCATAGAGGACAATGAGTACACCGCTAGAGATGGTAATAAAAAAAAAAAAAAAAAAAAAATATGTAAAGCTTTTCTTTCTTCTCTACACATTATTATGAAATGATACACATCATCTTACAAGTAAGTATCAGTAGCCTCTTTTGAGCCACACTTCACATTTCAATTCAATTCACTTCACACTTCAGGATTCATTGCTTTCAATTATGCTCTGCTGCCACCTAGTGTTCAGTGTTTTTGTGAAGTGATATTTTTCTCATCTCCTGTCTAACCTAGGTGCTAAATTCCCCATCAAATGGACTGCCCCAGAGGCAATAAACTATGGGACTTTCTCCATCAAGTCAGATGTCTGGTCTTTTGGAGTCCTTCTAACTGAAATTGTGACATATGGGCGAATCCCTTACCCAGGTGCCAATGCCTCTATATGGGCCCATTTGAAATAAGTGTATAGATAAACATAGGGCTACAAGTTTATATGATATTAATCATAACATACCTTCTCCAGGATTTGAATTTGTTCTGAGACCTGTCCTTCTATATTCACTTAAAATTCCTACTCCAGTAACTTGCTGTTATGAAATGCTTAACACATTCCCTTTCTCCCAACGTATCTCAAAGGAATGACTAACCCAGAGGTGATCCAGAACCTGGAGCGTGGGTACCGGATGCCGAAGCCAGAGAACTGCCCGGATGGTCTTTATGGTATCATGCAACATTGCTGGAAAGAGAACCCTGAGGCTAGGCCCACCTTTGAGTACCTAAAGGGTGTGCTGGAGGACTTCTCCACTGCCACTGAGAGGCAGTACCAGGAAGGCCTGTAATTGGATGCCGTTAGAGTTAACAGCATTGTGTACAGATGAGTGGTCAATCTTAAGGATTACTATACTCAGGGTGCTGGACTGAACTCTGACTTTTCATTCTCACAATGCCTAACAAGTTATTGCTGCCTGCTGCTTTTCATATCAATTTGTGATTCAAGGCTCAATATTTCCACAAGTTATTCAGGTACACCAAATAGTTTGACGTGAATCCTATTTTTTGTAGTGAAGATCTTAAAGTGGAATCCAGGGGAAATAATTACTTGTGGTGAATTACTGCAACTGTTCCATGGTAAAGAAGCACATTTGT
>JAVQKI010063334.1:0-10805 GCA_036025975.1 Nematalosa erebi
GCGAAGAGTTGACATCACATTAATGCGACCTGACAGACTGACCCTATGGAACCCAGGTTGACAGGAACAAAAAACAATATGCTAGGGAAGACATACAAGTATTGCGAGGGAACGCAAAAGTTTTGCGAGGGAACGCAAAAGTATTGCGAGAGAACGCAAAAGTGGAGTTCAAAAATATTTCCCAACGTGACCCTTCGCGGGCTCCGTATTATGATGCTAGCAACACACTGTAAAATTTTTTGATGGCAATCAAAAAAAGTTTGCTGAATGTTCAACTTAATTAAACTGTCGTTTTCCAAAGACAATCATGCAAGTCCAGTAGAATAAAATCACAGATTCTAGTTTTTGTTGCATTTTACAAAATACCTCTTCAAGAAATTGTGGTTAATAAAATTTTATTTATTATTTTATAGTTTATTAAAACAAAAAAAAAAACATACACAAATAGACAATAGACAAACCATACGGCATTACTAACTACTCACCTGAGTCTGCGTATGAAGAGATCTGGAATGTGGTGATGACACCTGACTTTCAGCAGTGTCAGCAAGGTTTACACAGAGCATTCTCTGATGCATATCTCTAAGTGGTGTCAATTAACTTGTCAGAATTCTATTTTTTTAAGTATGTTCCACCCATGTTCTTTGAAAGATGTGCAACAGGACATGTAACATTCCATTTTAAAGCAAAGACAAAGCATTTATTGCTGTCTCTTTCATCGGGGCGGCCAGCTCTCACACAATGAGCATCAGTCACAGGCATTTGACTGCCTTCACACCCCATTACGCCACACCAAAAAAATCTGCCCGGACTCTAGCCAAATTCACCTAAGTGAATGTAAATTAACTATTCTATCATTCTTGGTTAAATTTGATGGTGGAGTTTTAGTCACACAGATACCATCTGCATATATCAACTGCACGAAACTGCACGATATCCAATTATGTGTTGCTGTGATGAACGTTTTGTCTGAAAAATAACTGAATAGACTTGAATGTACAATAGGCTAAATGTGCACTATTTCTAAAAGAGATCTCTCGCTAGTAAGACATGTTGGTAGGGTTGCCAACCGTTCTGTAAAATGCGACGCGAAGCGAAGGGGCCTTTACACCTCTACAATTCTGTATTTTGCTGTCGTTATGGGGTACTGAGTGCAGATTGAGAACTTAAATGACTTAAGGAAATGGCTGCAATGCAACAAAGGGTGAAACACTTTTCCGTATGCACTGCAGACCTGCCAACATGTACGCATTTTGCGTAGCACTCACGTATTTTGACCTCCTTGATTTGTTGTTCAAAATTACGCATATTTCTAGCGTTTCGTCCGTTTCAGTCAAGTTGTTACTGATGTTGATTCTGCCGCTGACCCACAGATTCACAGAGATCTGCACGTAAGCAGGGTGCTTTCAACCTATCAGAGCGCTTAATTCCTCCCAACTACCCCGCACTGCCTCGCTTCGCGCTTTCATTTAGTTCAAATTCTGATACATTCGGTCCCCTTTCGCCAGTTGAGACGCAAAATGGTTAAATTGATACGTTGAGTTAGCCCTGCATTAATGCGGCGGTGTTGTTAGCCACTCGTCAAAATGTAAAAGTACGAGAAATTCGTACTCATAAAATTCTTTCAGGGTCGGCATGTCTGCACACACGCACAGCATTTGCACTGGTGTTTTTAGAAGTTTGTAAAAATCACTTGACTAAGCTGGTTTCCGTTTCTAGCCACCGTCAATGGGTCCCGCTCAGCTCAGCCCTTCCCTGGCCGCGATGAGCCTGCAGTCACAGACCCCGGACGCCTTGCGTGTGGTCAACCTACTTCAGGAGCGCAACCTCCTTCCCCCCACTGCCATCCAGGCCCCCACGCCCTGCCTACCACAGGACCTGCAGAAAGTCAACTGCAGTCCAGAGTGAGTTTGTGTGCCAGCATTATTGCCAACTGTGCACCAGCTGTGCCCATCTGTGCCAGTAAAGAGATCAGTGTTTGTATTGTGGTAGCTGATGGGTAATAGGAGCTGTGCACTTGATGTCAGGGAATAGAAATGAGATGCATAGAGATTGTGTAGCATTGAGACCCGGACCCAGCAGATTTTGCATGGGTTTGTTTTGATTGTCTGGTCTGAAAGTGACTGTTTGAATTTGACTAATAAATTGAAAACCATAATGTATTTGCGTGCTCTGGCATGTATTTGAGAAATGATCAGACTGAAAAAATCCTGTTAAAAAGTGACACTCCTGTACTACACATAATAGCATTGGCTTCTCTAAGGTGCACAAACATAAGTCCAGTTCAGTCTAGTCTAGTCTAGTGCCATCAGAACGGCACACAGCTCTGAGTAATAGCTGTCAGAAGTTGTTTTCATTTCTGTGGCGTGTGCGATGAACACTGAGGGATGCATTGTTCTGGAAATGTCCATCAGTCTTTCTGCCTGTCCTGTCAAATTAATTTCATCACAAAGGGAATGTCTGAAGTGGCTGCTTTGTAAGAGAATATGCATTGGAACTGGCCTTTTGTCTCTTTTTATTAAATGCTGACATAATTAAGGGCATGGTCCGAGTTTTGAAAGAATGTAGCAACTAAACAATAGATGCTATACAAAGCACAATTGTATTATATTCCTATTAAGGCTCTATGTCATGGCAGATGAGAAGGATTTGTTTAAGGATCCAGATTGATGTATATTTTTGTCCCTCGCCTCTTTCCATCCCTTGTGCAGGGTGTTCCGCAGCACTCTCACCAGCATCCCTCAAACACAGGCCTTGCTGAACAAAGCCAAGCTGCCCTTGGGCCTGCTGCTTCACCCTTTCAAAGATCTCTCGGTAAGCTGCCTGTTTCATTCTACACAAGAATCTGGTCACTCATGCCTTTCTTTTGTCTGTTTATTAAATCCTCTAAAATGTTCTAAAATACACCTAAATATACTAAGTGCTAATCCTAAAAGCCCACAACCTTTTGTTTTTCAAGGAGAGGAAGGATTGCAGAGATGCAGTGATATTCTGCTACCAGTAACTTTGTTTGTGTGGTGATGTGTTGTCCTGTTTTGTTTTTGTTTTTTTGGACTCTGCAGCAGCTTCCAGTGGTGACCTCCAGCACCATTGTCAGGTGTCGCTCCTGCCGAACCTACATCAACCCCTTCGTTTCCTTCCTGGATCAGAGAAGATGGAAGTGCAACCTCTGCTACAGGGTCAACGATGGTGAGTGACGAGATGAAATGTCTGAGCCGTTTAGAGCTTAATGTGCTTGTTAAACGGCTTGAGTGTTGGCCTGAGTGTTAACCACAAAGTCATGCGGTTCTTCCCCCGCCAGTCCCCGAGGAGTTCATGTACAACCCAGTCAGCAGATCCTATGGGGAACCCCATAAAAGACCCGAAGTCCAGAACGCCACCATTGAGTTCATCGCTCCCTCTGAATACATGGTATCATTCCCTCCACACCACAGCCGTCTGTTTCTCACAGTGTATCAATGTGTTTTAATAGTCAGATAGTTCTGTGTGTGGGGGTGTTTGTGTGACTGTATGGGAATTTTCGTGTACATGTGTCTTGCTATGTGATATCCTGAGTGGTCTCATCGAAACCTCTCTGTTCTGTCTCTTGTCCACAGCTGCGACCACCTCAGCCAGCTGCTTATCTGTTTGTCCTCGATGTTTCCCACAATGCCGTGCAGACTGGATACATTGATGTTCTCTGTCAGTCGCTTCTCGAAAACCTCAACGCGTAAGTCAAGCCGATAAGATTTATCTATTTATTTGGTGATTTGGCTCATTGCCAATTTTTCTAACCACAGTACTATCTGTCTATAAAACACTCAGGGATCTTACTTGGGGTGTGCACGGATAGTATTACTAGACACATATAAATGTTGCAAACTATTCTATAATGCGCATAATCATTGGAAACATTCAGAAAAAAAGGTAAATCTGACAAAAATGTTTGCCTGACAACCGATTTGTAAGGTATCCATCATGTGAAGGACTCATTGCCATGCACACCATAATGGAAAAGACCACAGGCTGTAGGTCTTCATAACACATGCTCATCGTGGTTGCAATGCAAACAAACAAACTGATAGCTAACACTGTCAGTCGTTTGACTATTTTAATAACTACATGCACCTGGTATGAGCTATTCTCCACTGTATTGATGTCTTTGTTGTGTAACATTTAATAAGTACCTTACTGATAATGTTATTGTTATTTCAGGCTTCCTGGGGATACTAGGACGAAGATTGGTTTCATAACCTTTGACAGTACGATCCACTTTTACAACCTCCAGGAGGGGCTCTCTCAGCCCCAGATGCTCATCGTGTCTGATATAGAAGGTAAGCAAGGTTGGCCAACTCCCAGCAGACACATACAGCTTTTCAGAAAAAGCAAACTCAACAGTAATGCATTTTAATAACAGCAAAGAAAAAGATACCTATTCCGTTTGAGAGGCAAATTTGGGGTGTGTAATTTATTCCACAAAACCTAAAAAAAATTTGTAAAGGGAGACTGTGGTTTTTTGCCTGTGGTTAGACTGGCGAAATAGACTCTGACACTTTGGTTGCTGACTCATGATATTGTGTACACAGAGTTCCTCTGCGCCTGAAACTAACTAGTCTAATCTAGAATCCAGAGGTTCTTAAGGCAGCTCTTCCCCTAACGGCTGTCCTGTCCGCCAGCTTCCTATTTCTTTCTATGGAATACGTCATCACTTTTTTTTTTTTTTTTAGGTTTTTGGTTTGTGATCTCTTTCATGTCAGCTTTTTATAACCGTTTTGACTTATCTTAAAAAATGCTGTGAAGATTAACATGGAGAAAGATTAAAATATGACCCAAGTTCAAGGAACGCATTTCAAGATGTCAAGGATATTAAGACTCCTGTACAATTTTGTCTTTGTCTTTGTAGATATATTTTTACCCACACCAGACAGCCTTTTAGTAAACCTCAATGAATGCAAGGAGGTAAGGAAAAACTTTTCATCCTTAGAATTCTTTCCTTTGTCTTGTATTTTTTGTCTCTGACAACACTCGTACACAATATCTAAAACTCTTGAGTGGGCATTGTGTGTATTTGCAGTTGGTCCAGGACCTGCTGAAGAGTTTGCCGCAGATGTTCAGTAAGACGATGGAGACCCAGTCTGCTCTGGGTCCAGCCCTACAGGCTGCCTTCAAACTGCTCTCGCCCACTGGGGGCCGTGTGACCGTCTTCCAGAGTCAGCTGCCCACCATGGGCGTCGGGGCGCTCAAGTCCAGAGAGGACCCCAACCAGAGGGCGTCTGCCAAGGTGAGGGCTGGTGTGAGCCATAACAATGGGCATTACACTCTCCGCATCGAAGCAGCAAGATGCTGCCAAGTCCTACATAATCCACCTTGACACTGATTGCATGGATGCAGTCATGGTGGGAAACAGATGAAAATACTGATGTCTATGTTACTTATTGTCTGATGTGCGTGTGTGCGTGCTCTGCTCCACAGGACATCCAGCATCTCTCGCCAGCGACAGACTTCTATAAGAAGCTGGCGCTGGACTGTTCGGGACAGCAGGTGGCAGTGGATTTGTTTATGCTGAGTTCACAATACTGTGATCTGGCCTCTCTTGGTAAGAACACCAAAAAGAATGTGGACAGCCACTCTTTTTGTGGCATACAAAACATTTAAATTAGTTGCAAATGTTTAGGTTACCAGACGGTTAACAATAATCTACATGGTCAAATAGGACATAAATGCCAAAGTGACAACTGAAATACGCCTACTGGTGTGCCAGCTAGTGAGCAGAGTGACACACACCTCCAGATTAGAACTCAAGTCATTTAATAGTAGCGTATGTACAGCATTTTAGACAGTAAGGCTATTGTCCTGTTTTTTCGAATACTGCCCATCCTTGTACTCATCCCGTGTGTGTGTGTGTGTGTGTGTGTGTGTGTGTGTGTGTGTGTGTGTGTGTGTGTGTGTGTGTCCAGGCTGTATATCCAGGTACTCAGCAGGAAGTGTGTACTACTACCCCTCCTACCACAACCAGCACAACCCTGCCCAGACCGAGCGCTTTCAGAAAGACCTCAAGAGATACCTGACCCGCAAGATTGGTTTTGAGGCCGTAATGAGGATACGATGCACTAAAGGTGACACCTCAGAGGCTAAATGGTCCTTATATTTAGCATGATGTAGTTCAACAAATACTTTGTCATGCTGTTTTTTTTTTGTCCTCAAAAAATAATTATTGTGCCCTGGCAAAGTGTGCCACAGTCATTGCAGCTGTCAATGGAAAACTTATTCTCTCTCCCTTGCATCCTCAGGTCTCTCCATACACACCTTCCACGGGCACTTCTTTGTGCGCTCGACAGACCTGCTATCTTTGCCTAACGTCAACCCGGACGCAGGCTTCGCCGTGCAGATGTCCATTGAGGAGAACCTAGTGGACATGCAGGTGGTCTCCTTCCAGGCTGCCTTGCTCTACACATCCAGCAAAGGTAACTCGGCTGCTCTCGGTTTTCTCCAAGATGGACCTAAGCATGAGTCTTACAAGGGCTGGGCAATTGGTCGAAATATGTCGAACCGACAGTCTTAACCATTAATTGACAACAATCAAGCACATGACTGGTTGTTGTCTATTATTACTGTTGTTATTTATTTTGTAAAACGTTTCCCTTGTATTCTGTGTATTTCACTGTGTGTGTTCATGCACTGTTCCTTGAAAGCACACTACCACATGTGTTGTCATGTGATTCTGCCCATTCCAGTCAACTAAAGATGAGATTGATTTGAAGCTCTATCACCCAGCCCTTAATTGTGATAAAAATTGATATTGGTCGATACAGGAAAATATATTGTGATCAAATGTTTGTGCTGTATCATCCAGCGCCAAGTCCTCTAATCTAATAGCAGTGGGCAGTGTTGGTGATCCTTTTTATATTTTTTATTTTATTTATTTTATTATTTTTTAAGTGACCAGTATGCTAGAGTTGGATTTTGTTGGAAAACATGTAGTTTAACACGCCTCTTGTGAACACTCAGCTCTTTGCATAGATCAATATTGGTAAATAAAGATGAACTTACATCTGTTGAAATGTAGCCAAACAGCCTTTGCTAGAGTAAATCGAAAACTTGTCGGGGACTGTCAGGAATTGACCAGACCTTGCTGGATATCTGTCATTCTGACAACGGACATACATTATCCATCTTTTTTTTTTTTTATGTAGCCATAGCCTTTACCCTGCAGTTGGTCAGCTTCTCTGTCTCTCTCTCTCTCTCTCTCTCTCTCTCTCTCCTCACCAGGTGAAAGGAGGATCCGAGTGCACACCATGTGTCTGCCTGTGGTCAACTCGCTATCTGACATCTTTGCTGGAGCTGATGTTCAAGCCATCACTGGCCTTTTGGCCAGCATGGGTAAGCATAACTAGCCAGACAGAAAGTTACAGTGCTGTTAGCTACATGTACTACAACTGGTGTCCAGACTTTTTCGCTTCTTATCTATGACAATCAGAAACTATTGCTATCTAGCATTTTATACCACTTAAGGATTCCTCATATTCAAAAATGTACGGCCAAAGTCGACTTATACAGTTCAGCCCATAGTTGGCTTTCACAGTGTCCTTAGTGGAAGAACTTGTGTGGGTACTAAATTGGTAATACTTGTATTTTACTACTTTCCCCCTCTCTCTATAGCTGTAGATCGCTCTGTGACGGCCAGCCTGAGCGACGCCCGGGATGCGATGACCAACGCTGTGATCGACTCGCTGGCTTCGTACCGCACTGGTGTGCTGACCATCCAGCAGCCTGGCCTACTCTCCCCTAGCTGCCTCCGCCTCTTCCCCCTCTACATCCTCGCCCTGCTCAAACAGGTCAGCTAAAGCCACCTCTGTCCTCAAACTACTGTCATCTGGTCCCAGACATGTTCTCCACAAGCCTGCAGCAACAGTAACTTGGAGCAAATAAGTGCTTTGCAACAATGCAATGTCAGTGCGTCAACAAGTGACGGATGACAAGCGGGTCATTGTATGTGCAATAGGCTAATGAGGCACTGTGCTGGAGGGAGCTGTAAAGCCCTCCGCACTTTCGAATTCGGTGCAGTGCTCTGCACTTTGTCGTAGCTGGTTTGTGGAGGCCTTAAAGCGTCACATATCTGAATGTCTTCTCTTGGATTGGCTAAATTTGCTTTTTAAAGCATGCTTCAATTGTAATATGCTTTTTTTTTTTTCGTTTTCAGAAAGCCTTCCGAACCGGCACCAGTACTCGATTGGACGATCGTGTGTTTGCCATGTGTCAGCTGAAGTACCAGCCATTGGCGTACCTTATGCTCATGATACATCCAGCACTGTACCGGGTGGATGATCTGTCCGATGAGGTGAGGCTATTTGTTTCAAACCTGCATCTGTTCAGCCTAGTGTACCAGATCACCGGACCACCTCACCAAAAACTCTAATCTACAGTTCATGTGTGTCTACATAATTCCACTTGGGGGCAGTAGAGAGGGAATGAATGCCACGTTTATCAATAGCAGGTGGCATTCAAGGGAGAGTACAACTGAAGAAATGGCAGAGGCCTCCAGGACGTGTTTATTTATGTCTGATAAGATGTTAGTTTGTTATTAGCTGTGGTCGGTCGCGAGGTTGCACTGTAACAAGAACTGTCCACAAGTGTAAATATTTTTGTCTTGTGTGAGTGTTTGCTGGGTTGGTCCTGTTCAAATTTCCGATGGTGTGTCTCAGAAAAAAATTTGAACTTGACTGGATATGGTTTATGAAACCTCTTCCTCTTCAGAAGGCCTTTTGTAAACACAGTTTAGATTTTCTTAGGATGTCTAATGCAAGGGATCTTTTACCACAAGTGGTTTGAATTCTCCCACTGCTCCTGTCACTGCCTGAGCTGTTCTGTTCCACCGTCTTGACCACAGGGGGCGCTGAACGTCAACGACCACACCATCCCCCAGCCCCGCATGCTGCAGCTTTCTGTGGAGAAGCTGAGCAGGGAAGGAGCCTTCCTCATGGACGCCGGCTCGGTGAGCACATACCTGCCCACTCACCACACTACTGCCTACATCTGTTAGAGGGGTTGTGGTGGAAATACAGCTGTAGTGTCTGTCTTTAACACCTATAACGGATCCAGCATAGAAGAAGTGATGGACAAGAATTTTCTCAACCTTGTGGATGTTTTTCTTTTTCTTTGCCCTAGGTGATCTATTTGTGGGTGGGAAGGAACTGTAATCCTCAGTTTCTGACCCAAGTCCTTGGGGTTCCAAACTACGCAGCTCTTCCCCAGAATGTGGTATGACAAGGAGGATTTTATACCTTTGTTAGATCTCAGAAGAGCTGAAAATGATTCTTTCAATCTTTTGTTTATATTACCATTTTGTATTGTGCAAATATAAGTCCCCATCATTACCTCATTGAAGGTATTCAGACCTTGTGGGCAGTGGGGAAACTTTGCATTAATACGTAGGTTTACTATGGTTCACATAGCAGTTATACAGCTGCACTGTTTTGCTACTTTACACGCTCTACAACATCGCAGTTAAAACTGTTTTGCTGTGATGACATGCAGACGATTCATTTTTGTTGTTGTGAAGATGTTCTGACTTCACTAATCTTTTCTTCTGTAATCCCCAGACTCAGCTTCCGGAACTGGACACCGCTGAGTCTACAAGGACGAGAGCTTTCGTTGGCTGGCTGCGGGAACAGAGGCCATTTTATCCCACCTTACATGTCATCAAGTATGTGAGAACTAGGCTTATTATTTGCAGTTGGCCTTTACCCTACAAACAACTTGACATTATAAAACTGCTACTGCTGTTTAGTTTTTTACAACATTTACATTACATGAATTAATTTTTTTACTCCCCTTTTTCCACTGCTGCAGGGATGAAAGCCAGTTGAAGGCTAACTTCATGCAGAACATGGTTGAGGATCGAACAGAGTCAGCGCTTTCCTACTATGAGTTCTTGCTCCATGTGCAACAGCAAATCTCCAAATAACCCTGTGCTGCAGGCGAGAGGGGTGGGAGGGGCTTTCAGTGAGGAGAATGCAGTTGTTTCGGCAGTATTGATGGGGCTGGGGCTGGGGCTGGGGTTGGGGTAGGGGTAGGGTTGGGGTGGGGGTGAGGACAGCGAGAATGTGTCCGTATGACTGGCGCACAGACTCCGAGCCCGTTGCTACCTTCTGAAGGACAAGACCATTTCTCTCTGTGCGTGTGTGTGTGTATGTGTCTGTCTCTCTCTCCTTCTCCCTCATCAGTTCCCCTGGAGACAAACTCACTAGCTGCTTGTGCTCAATTCAACTTCTTATTCAACAAGTCAATGATGGAGGGCAGATTGTTGATTTCCTGGTAGCATGTGGAAATCATTTGGGGAGGGGGGAGGGGTTGTATTGCATCCATGTAGGTTGGAAATTCAAGCGTTTGACCTTTTCAGGACAGACCTTCTGAGGACATTGAGATGAAGCACAGTTCTTCTTGCTAATAAAAAAAGTATGTATCACACTAAAGTCTTTTGAGGTTGTGTGCTCCTAGCTCGGTGTAGAGCTCTTCTGAGGTGCACAGTCAGTAATAAAGTAATGCTTCTTGGTATGGACAGAATGGCATAAATATTCTCTTATCTCAATCACTGCTATTTGTCAGTCGAACAAATCCACAGGCCAACAGAAGTTAGAAAGGGGGGTGTTTTCACTCCTATTGTAATCTTTTGCTGTGAGTACCTTGATCAAGTGGAATGCTGTCTTCACCTTGTGGTTTTTGACAGTCACTCTGTGAGAAAAAAAAATTCAAACTTTTCATGTTTTTATTATTTTTTTCTTCTCTTTTGTTAATTTATGAGAATCCCATTCTAATTAAATCTGTAT